>JAOEHY010000220.1:0-10149 GCA_025447955.1 Psilopsiagon aurifrons | reverse complement strand
TATTATAAAGAAAGAAACCAAGATGAAAATGTTTCAATTATTATTTATAGTCTCTATCTTTTAAAACCAAATGCACAATGCAAACAATATGAAGGTATAAAGGGTTTTTTTAATGAAACTTTTAAGTAATTTATAGAGTTTCAATTAAAAAAAAAAGGTATCTCAAAAGTACTTAATGTAAAATAACTACATGGACACATGGGTACAAGAGAAATTATTTAGTTCTTTGTTACATATCCAATGAAACAACTGATTTGGTGTATTTTTCAATTCTTTTAGAAGTTCAGAGAACCTAATTGTTCAGTCTAAATTAAATTACAAATTTCATTCAGGACAATTTTACAAATCTCATTTTTTCTCTTTTCTCCTTGGGATTAAAAATTTGAGATGTCCTGAATAGTTTATCTGCTGAAGTTCTTAATATTGTAGCCAGTAGGATTGATACAGAAGGGAAAAGAGCTCTTCAAGTCTATTCCAACACTTTATGGTGAAGCGCACACAGTTTGTCTCTCTTTTTACCCAGAAGTTTTGGACTAACTTCAGCAGTTTGTTTCTGTCAACAAAACATGCAAATCCCTTAATTTGCTTCCGAACTGAAGTCACCTCTAGGTGATTCCTTCCTTAAGAAGGAAGCACTTCATGACATCGATGTCCCAGGGTTCACTCGGAAAGGCTGCATTTTCAAATTATCTAATAAGTTATTCAAAGTTTGTTTGAAATTCTTTTCTCTGCATTGATATTCAAATGTAGCAGAAGGACTCCTTTTATCAAGATGCTTCCCAAGGTATTTATGCAACAAGAGTTAGTAAGCTATTTCTTGTTTTCTACACACTGAAATTCTAACGCATGTATAATCATAGCTCAGCTTTCCTTTGAAATTGCAGAAGCTTGTTTTTGTTTATGATCTGTCTCAAGTCTGTATAACAGACTGTCCAGGCCATACAACAGTTTGTTTTCCAGTCTGTTTAGATGATGCAGTGTTATCTGCGGTTGTTTGTTTATTTGTATTTCATCTTTAGAGGAATCTGGTATGCACCAGACAGCTTTGTCCTGATAGCAGCATCTTATTAGAGCTTGGCATTCCTGTCTGAGTTTCTCCTTGTGCTTTCATTTTCTTTGTTCCACAAAAACTAAAGTAAGACTGGGCCAGCCTTAACACTGCTTTAGACTTATGTAGACAACATTTCTTAGTATTTACAAACTTGTTATTTCAGAACATTGCTACAGAAAACTTTCTAGCAAGTTAGATATTTCCTCCAATACTTCACTTATAATATACAGCAAGTTTTGTTTTATGTTTTAAAAGAAACTTTGTTCAACCCTTAACAATATTCATACTATTAATTAAGTTTATAAATATCTGCCTTACCAAAAAAAAAAAAAAAAGAAAAAAGATAAAACAATAAGCCATCTTTCAGGCTTATTTTAGATTCAGTTTTTCTTTACTGTTTGTGTGATGACAATATTTGCATTGGGAAATCAACAACAAAAAAATCTTTAAAAAGCCCTTTCTAAAAAAGCCTCAAATGAAGTTCAAACATTTGCAAAATTAAAGTAATATCCTAGTAGCTTGTAAATTACCTATTTAGACCTGACGAAATGTATCCTGAAGGACTTAGACTACAATCTTATTCCTGTAAGAAGGAATAGCCAGAATATTACAGAGCTACTGTCATACTTTCAGACTCATGAAATTTCTGGGACAGACTGTCTGTTGGTAAGAATACAGAAGATAGCAAGAGACTAAATAACAGCCTACACAGATTTGTCAAAAATGTATTATATTATTTCAAAGAAACTTCGATCTGTAGTAGGGAAGGAAAAGATTTGTTGTCATATATCATAATGTAAATAATGTATGTGATCTGCCACACATCATATTCTCACTACAAAATGAGTTAAAATTCATCTAGATCAAAATATCTTGTGTTGCATATACAGTTAGCTGAAGATCCATACTGAAAAAGTAGGTTTCATGGTGCAGCGTGAAAATAGAAAGCTGTGTCCACAGAAGTCTGTTCTGAAACTGGCACTATTTTATATTTTCGTTAGTTATATGGACAATGGAATAGAGAGAACGTTTATTAAATTTACATATGCTAGCAAGCTCTGAGTGGATACAAGCACATTGAAGCACAGTGTTAGAATTCAAAATGATTTACAGAAGGAGAAAATAGCATAAAGTAAATGGAGCAAAATTCAAAACAAGGCAACAGCAAAATATCACTTTAAGGTAGATATAAATAACTGCAAGTACAACATTGAAATCAACTGGTTAGCAGTACTGCTGAAAAATACCGAAGTACTGTGTGGCTTACTCACACACAGTGGGTGTCTAGCATGATTTGATATATCCCATGGTATTGTGCATGCCCTCCAGCGGCCCCTCCAGAAAATATGTCACCGTTCACCTCATGTCATACCTCAGGATCACAGCTGTATGACTCAGATATGCTAAGGCATCTCCAATGGCTGTTGCCACCAGTCTGTGTGGGTAGGTGAGCTGAGTCTTAAATAAGTACAGCCAATAGAGCCCAAAGGGCTATTTAGCTCACCTGAAAGTAGACGTATACACATTATCAAATGAATAGTTCTCCAGGCTACACTGAGCTTGATTCAGTGACCTCCAGATGCCATTTCAGGAAAATACAGGTTTCTTATTGGAGTTGTGTCATACCTGGCAGTCCATCTGGATCTTTGAGACACATTTGGTACTTCAGATGGTATTAGGCACCTATGTACAGGCAGCTAAATTAGGTCTTACATTTCCAGTTACTGTTGTGATTTCACATGACCCTCTATATATCTAAATAGAGCATTTTGGTTGTACGTGTCAAAGAACTGACAGATATGTTTAAACATTTAGGCTTACACATAACATGAATTCAAATTATATGAATTCCATCCTGACTGAAGGAAAACACTCCATTCAGTTACTTCATCAGGACTGAGGTAATGCATAAGAAAAGAAGAACCTAGACAAAACTGTTGTACAAAATTTCTTCAGTCCCAAAGTATAGAAAAGGTTGCTAATGCAGGCAGATTTCTTTCTAGTAAGGAGAAGTACTGCTCCTAAATTGTTGAAAGCTAGATTTAGTTTAGGCATGAGTAAAAATTTTTGCTGTGTACAACGAGTCAGGATTGTCCTGGCATAATGTGGAAATTCTATCAGTAGAAGTTTCTGAAAGCAAGTTGGAAAAATAGCTAGCATGAATGATTTGAATCTATTTTATCCTGTCTTAAGGACAAACTGTTAGACCTCTCAAAATGCTTTTTAACCTGCCTTTGTAAGTCTATAACCTTAAAATATAATTAGGATAATTTCTCTTCCTTCTTTTATGCTTCAGTCTCAATATTGTTGATGTTTAAATTATCATAATTTAGGTCTTGTATTACCATTCTAACTAAAATATGACAGCACATACCTGTCAGCTGCACTTATAGGATGGCCATAACCAGCCATACAGCACTTCACAGCTCTCTAGTCTTCCCAGTTTGACAGAGGAAAAATCTAAACATCTTTGGGGGCAGCAGAGAATGGTGTAGGGATCAGGTCTTCCATAGTTTACACCTGCACAGAGATTTTCAAACCATGAACCACAAGTCACTTCTGAATGCCTCAAGTTGCTATTTCCTGTTCCTCAAATAAAAATAAATAAAATATTCAACTTCCTTTCCTAGACTGAGTCTGAAAGCTGCCTGTTCTGGAAAAGAAGTGGCTGAAACACTAGTTGACATCCTGGAGAGCAGCCTGGCATCATTGCCAGGAGTCAGCTGGCTACTTTAAAAAAAGTCCTGAGTAGGTGTAAAAATATCATGTGCCATATGCTAACAGTTTATTATAACTTGTGCATTGCACAGACAACACCTGGAATCAGAGCTCCACCTTACATGACTTTGTATCACTTTGCAAAATCCTTTTTGTAAAGGTGCAATTTTTAAACTTCAGTTGCGATTCAGGAGTATCTGTGTATTTTTAGAGAATTTACTCCTTCTGAAAGACAGCATTCAGAACTCACTTTGAGATTGTATTTTTGAGAGTAGTGTCATTGTTTGAGCCTAATTAGTTGCCCCTTACACCAAAGATCAGCATGGCCTGCACAAGAATGCCTTTGCTTGTTCAAACCTGTAGCTGTCCTTTGTTTTCTTTATGGAATCATCATCTTCCTCTGAAGCAAGATCCTCTCTGAACCTATAGTTTCAGTTTGTCTCTTTTAAGTATTTGCAAAACTGTAGCTGCTGAGGATTGTAGGCTCATTTCACTGAGCATCTGTCAGGAGCTATATGACATACGCCCAGGATACCAAGTAGCTGAGGATGAGACTGCTACAGAGGCAACATCACTAGACAAACCAAACTCTCTGGTAAATGTGCAGCCATTGCCTTATTTATATGCTCTATGTCTCTCTATGTGAATTTTACATGCAATCTGGCCAGCAAAAGTAGGCAGAGGCTTTTCCCTATTGTCTTACTCTTTGCTGAGACTCTTTCTCCAGCAGATGTTGGCAGATCTTCCCACAGATTTTGATGTTAAGTGCAACCCTATGTCTTCCTGTGCAGATAAAAGGGAAAACTTTAGTGTGCTGGCCTCTAAAGACAATTATAGGTGACTCCAGTTAAATCCAAAGGTAGTCATCTGGATAAGCATACTGCAGGATGCTGTAAAGCATTTCCAGCAAGTTTACAGTGTTAATGAATACACCCTTTTGCTATGCTACCTTCAGAATAGAATAAAGATAGGAAAAATGTGTTTTAAAGGTGCAGTCAAGTTCTGTGGCTGAGTTTGGACACTCAGTGTACTCTTTTTCACAGGATCATAGAATTATAGAATGGTTAGGGTTGGAAAGGACCTTAAGAACATCTAGTTCCAACCCCCCTGCCATGGGCAGGGATACCTCACACTCAACCATGTCACTCAAGGCCCTGTCCAGCCTGGCCTGGAACACTGCCAGGGATGAAGCATTCACCACTTCTTTGGGCAACCCGTTCCACTGCCTCCACAGTAAAGAACTTTTTCCTTATATCTAACCTGAACTTCCCCTGTGTAAGTTTGAACATATTACTCCTTTTCCTGCTGGTAGATCCCTAATGACGAGTCCCCCCAGGATCCTTATAGGCCCCCTCCAGATGCTGGAAGGCTGCTATTAGGCCTCCACACAGCCTTCTCTTCTCCAGGCTGAGCAGCCTCAACTATATCAGCCTATATCAGCTTCATAAAGGAGTTGCTCCAGTCTCCTGATCACCCTCATGGCCCTCCTCTGAGCTTGTTCCAACAGTTCCATGACCTTTTTATGTTGAAGATACCAGAACTGTACTCAATACTCCAAGTGGGGTCTCATGAGAGCAGAGTAGAGGGGCAGGATCACCTCCCTCGACCTGCTGGTCATGATCCTTTTGATGCAGCCTGGGATATGGTTGGCTTTCTGGACTGCAAGTGCACACTGAAGCAGACCCATGTTAAGTTTCTCATTGACCAACACCCCCAAGTCCTTCTCCACAGGGCTGCTCTGAATCTCTTCTCCACTCAACCTGTAGCTGCCTGGCATTGCACCAGCCCAGGTGCAGGACCTTACTCTCCGCATTGTTGAACTTCATGAAGGTGGCATTAGCCCACCTCTCAAGTGCATCTCCATTGCAGTCCTTCCCTAGACTATAATTTCTCTACTTGAAACATCTGAAGAAATTGACATCAGCTTCTTCCCATGAAAAGTAGAGAGCAAAAGAGAGCAGTCAACAGAGAGGCCTTGCATCTCTTTATTCAGGAGGAAGAACTAATAAAAACAAAGAGGGAAAAAACCCTGGTAAAGAGTGTGTATTTTGGTTTGTTTTGGTTTGGTTTTCTACAGAGCCATTATTTTGTACCTCAGCTTGGTTCAGCTGTACCTCAGCTGAATTAAATTGCATGGGAAGATCTTTCTGGAGGTCTTCTGAAAATTTATGACATTTCTCACCAAAAATTTAGAAAACACACCAGATATAAGAAAAGTTGTCTGAATCTACATGTTAAACTGTCAGCAAAATAAATGCCACATATTGGAAGGTATTGCTGTACCCATCAGTCAAGTGCATGATTTGACATTAAGAAATACTAAGCTCGGGTGATGGCCCACTATTCTGAAGTCAGCTCTTGGCCCATAACACAGTTCTGAAACCCCTTCAGCACAGCCCACTTAGGCACATATGTCCTCTTCCCCAATCTGCTCATCATTTCACCACTGTCTCCAATGTTTGTGTGTCTAACTGGATTTTCCATGCATAGCAGCAAATAAGCATCTTAAACCTCCTACTCAGATTCTTTTTTTTTTTTTTCCGAATACAGTTACTTATTTGTAAAGTCTGAAAGTCTGTTATGTTTTAATGAAACCTGAGATGCCTGAGCCTATCAAAGATGTCTTCACATATATTGGTTTGCTGTACAGCTGCCACCCATCCAAATTCCAGTCCTAAACATAACTAGTAGAGGGCAGAATTCATTCTGCTAATAGGAGGTAATGGAGTCTCTTATAATTATACAAGCAATCAAATAAGCTCATAAATTACAAGAAAATACAGTATTTTATTTCCTTACAGGTTCCTTTGATGACTTAATGGGGTGAAAAGGAGACTAATTATAGGCTATGAAAGCAATTGTAATCACTCTTGAAAAAACCTGGAACTAGAATCTGTACATAGAACTGAATCCATTTTTCTCCCCATAAAATACACAGACGCATTTCCTATTAGAGATTTGCTCCAGAGGTTAAAGTATATTGAATGAAATTTCTTTTCAAAAAAGGGTGGAGAAGTTGAGAGAAAATTATCAATAACTAGATAAGGACCAAGTAATGCAAGATTTTAATTTGGCACTGCAGACAGACCCTTAAAGAAAAGAAATAGAAGTCTGACTTGACAATTCTTTTGCATTAAATTCTGTGTTGAACTAGCAAAAATTAAAAGCTAAATACACAACTAATTGTCCAGGACTCCATTTTTATAAGTTGTGCAATGAAGGAAGGCAGAAATGGAGTATGACAATACAGTATGTTAGGAAATACAGAAGTGAACTGGTGTGAATATGCAGCCACAGGAACATGTGGGTGCAAAGATTACTGCAGAAATGCTGGTGCTGACCTCTCCCTTCCCCAGCTGATGGTGCCTGTGATACTTTCAGGATCACTGCCTGTAGAGTAATGAAGTGGTGGCAAAAATGGAAAGGGCAGATCACAGTAGTTCCCCATGGCTCCAGAAATACCTACAGATTCCTGGCCATACTGGGCCTGAACAAGAAAGAACTGCTATCACAGTCCTGAAGGGAGTAAAAAAGGGACTCAAGCTATGCCAGAGATGGAAAACTGGAAGGGAAAGATAAGAGGAGAGCAGATGTTTGACACTCAGTACCAGAGAGGAAACCTATACTATGGCTGTTGAAATGGAGAGATCCCCTGTGAGAATCATGTCTCAGAAAGCAGCTGCCAAGTCAAATAGTCATTAAATCTCAGCAGAAACAAACATCATCACAGTATGCTGTGTCTCTTTAGTAGACCCAACATCAGTTCACACTGGGCTAGTATGAATTGTACCATACTAAGCCTGGACAAAAACACAGGTCATAGCGACAAAAGTGTGCACTTCTAATTCAGCAGTCCGAACTGAAAAGAAAAATGAAATAAAAAAAATTACTGGAAAACCTGGAAAGCATTGAACAAACCTTGTGCATTGAACCTATGCTCTTTGTTATGGGTAACACCTTATTACTCTGCCTTAGTGTAAAACCCAATCTCCACACTGTTTTGAAGAGCACTTCAGTGACACAGGATCTTTACTAGTCCTCAAGTTTGGGATAGTGGGAATTCTCTGGTCCTTTCTCAGTTGCTCCTGAATACTGTGGAAGATCTTTGTTACGTTGAGGGTGGCAGAGCCCTGGAACAGGCTGCCAGGTAGGTTGTGGAGTCCCCCTCTCTGGAGACATTCAAATGCAAATTTGTGTGTAACCTGCTCCAGGTGGTCCTGCCTTGGCAAAGGGTTGGCCTAGATGATCTCCAGAGGTCACTTCCAACCCTAGTGATTCTATGATTCTGTGATTCTGTGACTTCTGTAAGAGGGTGTGATATGGTTTCATGGACCTGGCCATTCTTTGTATGCAGAGAAACCTTGTCAGAAATTTAGGGAGATGAGAAATGCACAATGGTTCGTTCTACTGAGGGCACTTGTTACGTATTTGGTTGGGAGAGAGATAAAGGCTAGTTATCCCAAGGCACACAGATGCTTAACTTCAGTCCAGTAACCAGCAGCCGGCACAAAGTTAGTAGGAGAGTAACTGACTACTACATCAATTTAGGTGATACCTAGAAAAATAAAAGCAAAACAAGTTCCTCTTCTATGTCAAAGCAGAGAAGTTAAAACTAAGTAAAAACTGAAAAAGAAGGCTCAGATTTTGGTCTGTGCTGGCAAGCAGAGAGGAAATAGAAGACAGGTTTAATGGCAAAAATTAAAGATGTGCAGCTGATGCTATAATGTGTCTTCAAAGACTGTTCAGCTCAGACATGCAAAATATGTTATCCAATTAAAAAAAAAAACCTCCACTCTCTAGTAAAAAAAAACCTATCACCAAAACCAAAATCTGAAAACTATCCTTTTCTTTCCTCAATAACCCAAGATCTTCATGTTTTATGCTATATGCTTCTATCAATCAGTTTCTACCCTGCCTCTTTTAACGAGTACTACCTTCTATTCAGTTGTGGGTAAAGAGAAGATAGGCTCCTACTGACAATAGTTCTGCACTGCTATTGCAGACAATCCCTTTTTCTTGGCTAGCTAAAATGTGGAGGCATTAAGTTGTCTTTCTACAGCAGGAAACAGAAAGGAGATGAAGTATGCTTCTTGAAAGATCATGACTGTGATGGTGACCAACCATAGCAGATGGCTTGATATAGGCCATTTATTCTTTCTGATTTCTGACAAGCTGTCCTAAAGAAAGTTGTATAAGAAGATCCAGGGTTGAGGAAGCAACTAGATCTTTCCATGACAGCTGAACAGGTAGAAAGTAGAAGGACTAATAGCTCTGTGATTTATAGATATTAGGAAAATAGTCCTAGGGGTAAGAGACAATAGAATTAGAGAAGTGTTAATGGTAGGAGCATAGAAATGATATTTCCTTTACAACAGGAACAAGGAGCACATGACTTATTGAAGAAAAACAGGAAGATCTTGAAAGACCTTGGAGAGAAAAGACATAATAAGCAATTTATAGACATCCTTTGGGAACATATGCTGAGCTCAAATCACATATTGCTGATTGAGGTTATGCACATTTTAAGGAGCCATCACATTACTCGGTTTGAATAAAGAAGATATATTCTGAGAAAATGATTGCATGACTATCATATAACAAAAAAGTAACTCTGATTGGGTAAATGTATGACTAAGGGCAAAGCCAGAACAACCAAAGAAATTGCTAATGCCCAGATCCAGCAAAATATTTATACTTTCAACTTCTGACTGCTAACATTAGATGGTAAAAGTTTTCACAGCAGGTAAGATCATAAATCATTTGTTAAATCTTAGCCTACGGCTTTTACATGTTAATCCAGTGATTTCAAATGTAAGGTTTTCTGAACATATTTACAAAATTTTCAAAATTAAATTAATATTATCAAAGTTATATAGGCTGAGGGAACTGTGCTTGTTCGGTCTGGAGAAGGAGCAGCTATGGGGAGAGTTAACAGCAGCCTTTATTCACCTCTGAGGAAGTTAATGAACAGGACAGAGCCAAGCTCTTCCCAGCTGTACATGGTAGGAGGACAAGAGAGAGTAGGCATAAGCTGAACCAAAGCTGTTCAGGCTGGTTGTCAGGAAAAGATGACAACCATGATGGAGACATTTTCATGGTGGATACATTCAAGTAGGGAAACAGGTTGCCCAGCGAAGCTGTGCATCCGTCCTTGGAGATATTCAAGACTAAACTAGCCAAAGTCCTTAGTAACCTGGTCTTATATCAGTGCTGACCCTGCTTTGAGCAGGAGATTGGAATAAATGGCTTCCTGGGGTCCTTTCCAAACTCAGTTATCGTATGATGCTATGATCCCATGAAAAGGTGCCATGGGTTCAGCAGTAGCAGTCATTTTTCTCCTTCTTAGTAGTTGGTGCAGCACTGTGTTTTTGACTTGTGGC
>JAOEHY010000219.1:0-38888 GCA_025447955.1 Psilopsiagon aurifrons | reverse complement strand
AGGGGGAAGGAAAAGAAAAAAAAAGAGGGGGAAGGGGGAAAAAAAAAAAAAAAAGGAGACGATTACCAGTAAATTTACAGTCTTAAAAATATCAGCTCTCCATTATCCCAAACCAGTGTTATGTCTTGATGTAAACCAAAGCACATGCTGAGTGAGGACGTGCGCACCAGCAGCTTATCATCTCTGTCATCTGCTTCTAATGACAGCTGACAAACTGGCCACGTTAATCCTTCCCTAACTGCTGATCAGAGAGATCCCCCTTTGACAATCCAGCATGGTGGAGTACTCGAAAATTCCTCCTGCTTCTGTTCTGTTCCTGCTCTAAAAAGCAGTTTCCTTTTCATTGAGATAATAGCCTTTTCTGCAGTCACGTGGTGCCCGGGCTACATTAGCAGAGCTTGATGATAATAGACACAGTAACTCCCCTCCCTCCCTTCTGCCGATTTTAAGGGTACGACTCCAGGAGAAACCCAAATCCGGCACCCTTGAAATCATTTTGCGTGTTCCTCTATTGAGAAGCAAACTCTGCAGCTGGTGGGGATGGGGAATACATGTGCTCTCACTACTTCTTGCACCAAAACAATTAACGAATACATTTTTAGGCAGTGCCTTCATTGGGGCACACACAGTGGTCATAAATATGTCATATGAGACTAAACTGAATATTAAGCATGCTTAGTATGGAATAGCTGGCGTGCTAGAATTACTCTTTTTCCCCTATAGTACTTTCTTTATTTTTTGCCTGTAATTTTAATTCTGCTGCAATAAATAGTCCTCTCTCAGCAGCATCCTATGGTTCAAGCCCTCCCACTACCCAACTCTCCTGCAAATACAGTAAACCCACAAATAACAAATTACCTGCACCACAAACTTCAGTGAGACTGCCTTTTTGAAGTAACTTCATTTTTCTTGCTTGAACTCAGTATCGTGACAAACATCTCAGGTATTTTTTAAATACACTCCCTAGTTGAGAAACCTACCTAAGCTGCAGCTGCAGAGTTCCCATCCCTCCTGAGTGTCAAGCCCTGTTCAGAAGGTTTCCTGCTTCTAAAAGGCAATGTATACAAACATTTTGCTCTATCCTTCCTTCACTGAAGCATTCCACAGGCTGAAAGCAGAACAAACCTTTCTCCTTCTGCACTGGCACACCATTTCCCAGCTACCTTGGCGCACAGCGTAGCCTGCTAACATGATATTTCAGCACTGGGCTTTGCAAACTGCTTAAGCAAGCTGCAGATGAAGTATTTTAAAGTAATTTTCAAGCCCACAAAACCAACCTTGCACCTACTCTTTTCCATGAGAAAGAGAAATAATTATCTTCTTTTCTCCTTCTAGTTCCATCTTTTCCCAGTACATCAGACTATTCTCCTTAAAAACAATGTTGATTATAAACTCACAGTTAATTCAGACACTGAAAAAGTTCGTGTTAAGAGACTGTGGGTTTACTTACAGGAAGATAAAGTGGAAATTATGAGGAAACTGTGGCTGTCTTGTACACACCATCTTTGCCAATGTTGCCCCATCACCACCTCTGTTTACTCCTCTCCCTAGGGACAGCTTTACTCTGGAAAGTGGCCCTGCCCAAGGCTCTAGGGGAATCCCTGCTCCAAGGCTACAACCAGAGCTTTGGCACAAACTTTCTGCTGCAGGGAAGCTGGAACAGAACAGGAATAGGGCTCCTTCTGCAGCACCTCAAGTCCTCTTTTCCACTTCTCCCTTTTCCATGCTTTAGAGAGAATCTGCGAGAAAGATCCTCAGTCCAGTCAGAAGTAACATGGTTCCATAAGGACACCATGTAATAGAGTATATTCAGTAGTAAAACATATAAACATACATACTACTTTTTTTTTTGCCCGTCCCAAGTATGTCCTTCCATCTCAAAGCACCACACTATAGAGCAAAAGGAACGTTATTCAGAGCTACACATAGCTTTAAGACCAGTAGCACATGAACTGTTTTGTTATCTTTTTATCAAACCACATTGTCACTTCCATTTTCCATATTAATTCCTTAGCTCAAGGAAGGTACATCAAGTGTACTATTTAAATTGGAAAATTACATGAATGTGGGAAAACCTGTGAAGATTACAGACAGCATCTTCGACATTCAAAAAAATATATTAATAGACAAACACCAGAAGGAAAATGAGCTTTTACAAGAGCAGACACACGCACACAAAAATTACGTCACTTGTGAAGTGCAAAACTAAGGAAAACATAAAAAATGGGAACATACAAGTCAGATACCATAGCTAGACTCTACTGCTGATATTTACAGGAATCATAAGATGAGAAATGCAAAGACAACACAATATGGTGAGCACAAATACAGTAATTACAGTGTTAGAAAGGAATTATGTGCAAGTAAAAAGGAGGCAACAGAAAAGTGTCCTTGTATATGAACTGAAATATGAACTGAAGACTGAAAGCAGTGAAAGTATACAGATGTTGTTAAGTTGATTGCTTAGTGAAGAACAGAGTACAGATAAAGCAAATGGAGAAGAGGGAGACATACTACTGCAGTGCACACTGATTCTACACAAAAAAATATTCCTGGTAGAAATTACTAGTCTGAATATAAATAAGGAAACATGCAACTGTGAAAGAGGAAAGCCTATTTGCTTTTACCAGGCAGTGGATACAGGCTTCCAATGGTATTGACAGAATTGCTGCTTTCTTCTAAATAGAGTTTCACAGGAATTGCACACAGAATTTGGGGATGAGCGGGTGACCTTTAAAACTAAATCTGACAATACAGATTATTTTCTATTACAAACACCTTACACAGCAGAAGAGGTTCATCTAAGTTTTCTCTCAGAAATATATTTCATTGATGCTTCCTATTGTTTGCCCAGCTACAGGTGGCTTTGCACTAGATAAGAGGGAAGCTGCGCCTTCACTACAACATTCACAATCTTATTTGAACATGATCAAACAACTGAAATTGATAAAGCAGAAAACTGCTTCCACTGCATGAATTTCACAGTTCTCTGGAGCCTGTGTTTTATTCTTCTTTACTTTTTCTTAGAAAAGAGTGAATTGGGCAGAGGCGAGGACATAACACACACACTATCACTTCACTTGCCCTTCTTTTAACATACCTGCACCTGAGGCAAGGACTGGTAAAGGAATCCCAACATATCTTTTCAGTCTTTTTAATACCAAAGCATGATTTTTCAGTCCCTTTCCTCACCCTTTATAGCATATCCATGATGATCAAATTCTATCTTCATAATCCTTCAATCCTCTCAGTCTGGAGTACTCGAAGGGGTACCATAATTGTCAGCTATAGTGCTGGCCCTTGTTTACACTGCAGAAAAGTATGACACTTCAAGATGTATTTGAAGGATTACAAAGCTGATTCACTAGGCTTTATTCAAGCAAGAGGCCTCTGACTTTTAGGAAAGCTGACTAGGCAGTCTTAAGTACTGCTTGTGAGAAAGACTGGAAAGGCAAAGCCCCACACCAGCACAGAGAACAACAAGCAGAAACTATGAGGACTGACTACCAAGAAGCACAATAAGGATATTGCTGCTCAGGTCAGGAACAAAGACAGTACAATTATTTTTCATGTGTTACATTCCAATAATGTAAAAGCAAGCAGTTTTCAAACATTACATCAATTTTTAAAAATTCCTCTATCTGAACACTAACACAGCTGTCTGGGTTGTCACATCAAAACCAGAAACCTGTTGGACATCTTACCAGTTCAGGAGCTCCGAATTGACCACTACTTGAAAACCAAGCAGATTACTCTTTTTCTGTCACCAGTTGAGGAAAAACAAATACAAGAGGTAGGTAAATATATATATGCAGATAATTCTTGGTTTTCTGACCTTTGTGTCTTCTCTTGAGGGACACAAGAATTCTATCAAATGTGCTTTTACTGGAATTTGAAGGACTGGGCATTTCTCACAATCACTCTCTGTCTTAACAATACATATACCTACAGTGCTAAGTACCTTGTGATATCTGTCCATTGAGGGCAATGAAAACGTTTCCCCTCTTTTCCCAATCTCTCAAGATTTTACAGCTGACTTCTCCTTGTAGTATGCAAATGTCCGTGCTTCTTGAGCACAGTTTACAAAGGCTCTCATAACTTCATAAGCATGCACCCAGCCACCCACCTGAAGTATTCTGTGTGCAAGTTTCTGCAATATCTGACTGGAGAATTCAATACTGTGGTTTGTGCTATATATAGCAATCAAGTTCTGTGTGGGCATGTCCATTGACAATTGAGCCCTTTTTTCCATTCTTTTTTTTAAATACAGGTTTCATGACTATGGTTAACTGAGATTTTTGAGTAATGGTTGGTTGTGATTCTTTCCTTTTCTTTTTCAAATCTCTACTGCTTTACTCCCTTACCTTTAATGAAGAAGGCACATGAGGAAAAATAGAGTTCTTTCAGTGCAATCTGGAAATGGTCAGCTCCATTAGCTCAACTAAAATAGCTCAACTATTTTTCCTCTTGCAAACTAAAAAAGTGTCAGATCCCCTGCTCAGAGTCTCTGCCTCGGAGTGCTTGGTAGTGCTCTCTAAAGGTTATATGCAGCAAGGTGCTCTCTGGTGGAGATGGGCTTCAACCCACAGAAAGACAAATTCAAGACAGTGCAATGCTTCCGTCCACACTGAGAATACGAGAGAAGAACTCAGCACAGGAAGTTGAGCAACCAGAGAAAAACAGAATGGAAATACTACAGCACTGAAATAAATGCTGTATTAACAAAACACATTACATAAATGTAGTAACATCTAGTGCTACCATCCATTTTTAACAGAATGTAGCTAAATTATGAAAAGTGCAGGTTTTGGTGTTTTGGTTTTTTGTGGGTTGGTTTTTTTTTTCCCCACAAGAAATTACTTTCAGCTCTACAGAATGTGCTTTCAGTGAGTATATTTTTTAAATCAGCTCGAATTCATTATTTCACCTCCTCCCAGAACAGAAAAACTTACATGGGAAAAGACTTCTGACAATAAAAGGTTCCCAAAGTCTGCAGACCAACAGCTGGCAAGATTCAATGGCTGAGATTTAAATTAGACTAGAAAATGTTTATTATTAACAGCAAAACAAAATCATACTAATTCATTCAAGGATAAGGCAGCTTTTCTCTCATGTAGTCTCAGCGAGAAACAAATATATTTCTAAATGACAGCATATGACTCAATCGAGGTAGAAGATTAAGGAAGAAATCATTTAGTGAAATTTCATGGTCCCTGGTAACCAGGGAGGGCAGCAGAGTGTAACACTCCATCGAGCCATAAGAGCAACGCTGTGTGAACTCAGCAAGATTTGATAAGTTGCCTGTGGTTTTCCTTGAAACAGAAAGTTACTGTTGTGTTTAATGCAAGTAGGACCTCTACCTTTAGTTCAGGATACAGCAAATTACCATACCTGGTGATGAATATGTGGGTCTCTGCTCCTAGACCTCTCTGAAGAGAAAGTTAACATTTCCCAGTAAGTCATAAAATTCTCATGTCTCGTTTATGCTCAGTAGCTGTCTTCCAACTCCTAGTGGCTTGCAGACATTGCTGTGCATTTTTAAAGCCAGTTCACATGAGGAAACAGACTGCATCTTGCCTCTGAAATTCTGGGGTTTCACATGCCCCCAAGAGACATCACTGAAGAAGGAAGATGCTTCCTATTACAACTAGCTCCACATGGGAAAACTGAAACAGGGACTGTTGCTCTTTACAAATTTGAGAATAAATAATAAGCTAATTTAATGCTGCATCATTCACTCTAGCCAAATCTTACTAACACTTCAAACAGCAGTAAGTCAGTGGAAATTCTGAACAATAAACAGTGATGAAGGTAAACACTGATGAACAGTAAACACAGGACTGACCTCTTACTTTAACCATTCGGAATTCAGCACACAGTAAAGCAGGGTCATGCCACAGATTTTAGTATTATTAAACACCTATAATATCAGTGGATGATACGAGGTACAGAAGAGAAACTAAAGAAAGTTAGCTATTCTACGAAGAGTTTTAAAGTGTCCTGGTGATAATTTCTATCAGTATCAGGCAGAACCATGAAAAAAACCCTGATTAACTGAGCCAGAGCACAAATATTCCTGGAAAACAACAAGGGCTGTCAAGAGATAACACTATTTGAGGAGGCAGAGACTGCAGCCTACCAAGTAAAACAAAAGTGAAAGAAGCAGCAGCAGCAGCTGGAATTCATTTGATTTACAATAAAACAAATACTTCGACATGAAATAAAAACCCTCTTCAGGACAATTGGTGTGTGCTCCTTTTTATAATGAGGTTGATGCAACGAAACAGATTTAACTGAAGCATTGTGAAAATCAAAGAATTTAAAATTTCACTTGGTGAGGTTAAAAGAAAAAAAACCCTGTGCTAATACAATGGCAATCACTGAATGTAGGTTATTAAGGAATATTTAAACCAGTGACAGTTATTTGTTCAACATAAACCTGACCTGTTCACTTCTCATCCAACTAAAGTGAAGGTTTGCTACTAGGACCAGTAATACCAAATGACAGCTCTAAAACATGGAAGACAATTCATCTAAATAGAGAAAAAGCAAAATTTAGGTATTAAGGTATATATTTGCAGCAGAAACAATATGTAACATTCTAACAGAAACCTAATTCTGAGCAGAAATGCTACACTATCTCAAATAACCCCCAATGTGGTTAGCACAGAATATTGAAGTCTGTGATAAAAGAGGAAATATGTCAGGTCTAGAGTCTATTGCTAACTCTTGAGAGAAAGTTCAACACACTAAATTCCAAACCAGAAATCTATGTTTCAATTTCACCTTGTTATAGGTTTTCCCTAAAATGAACTGCAAAGTAGGTGCATATATATCACTGAAGGGAAAAGCTCAGAAAGAATATACAGCTAAATCATTTTAATTTGAAATTTTTAGAACATATAGCAAATCCCGTCCAATCCCAAGAACTCCTACACACACATATTGATGTTATATTGTACACCAATATCAAAAGTTAAAGTCAGACTTAATCTTTGCAAATAGATGGCAGACACTTTACAATTGCTACCAATGGAAAGGCCTTCCTGCAGCGTAAAATGAGTGGCCTGTACCATGTTTACACATTTTGTATTTTCCACAAAAGCAATCTCAAAAGCATTAACTCAATCTAACAAAAATATCAACAATATGGACTCCAGCATGTTGTACTGAAGCACAAGATGATACAAGGTCACTTAAATGGGAAGAAAATTCAAGTTAAGAAGAACGCATGATTATGCATTGCTTTTGGCAAGGAGACTCCTATCTTCATCTTTCAAACACATGGTTGTCATGACTCGTTCATCTTGAATTGCAGTACTTCACAGTTCACAGGACTATTTCTTAAAACCGTTAGCAAATTATCCTTAATATGTGATTTATGAGTTATTTAGATTTTTACAAATTGCCTGTCCTGGGTTTTTAAGAACCCACATTTTCTAAGCTACAAGTTAATAATGTAATAATACTAACATCGTATAAGCCATTTACCTTGAGTGAAGAGGGTATCCTTCTGAGAAGAGATCAGCCAAGTCCTGGAATTAACTGTTCTTTCTCCTATGCAATTACTTTCCCAAAACTACAGAGAAAATAGGCAGGGCATGCAACACATTAAGACAAAAAGGCCTCATAGAGAACATTCAACAGCAGCATAGCACAAGAAGAGAGATGATCTATAAAATAATCTGGTCATAAAATCTTATATGGCTTTCAAAATCAGAAAGCCAACCACAAGCCAACAGACACTGAAAGCAATGGTGAGAGAACTGATGTTTGGAGGTCCTGTGCCTCCAAACTGCACCTCCTCCTGAGAAGCAGGATGCCCCACAGGGCCACCTTCAGGACCAAATGCACAGCCAATGCACAGCCAATACTGTTGTCCAAGTGGAATCCAGCCAGCCTTAATTGCTGAGCAACATTTCAAGACCATCTTGTAGTTTTGTTCTAGGACGGGCATTTTTATCAGCTGATTTAGATATGACACTGCAGTGCTAATTCTGACTGCTAAGGCAGTCTATGGCCCTGGACATTGAAGGTTGATTTTTTCTTTAATGCCTGTGCTGGGAGTTGTGGGTTTGGAATGCTGTTGTTTTGGAACATCTACCCAGACATTCTGATAGTCACTCAGATTTTGGAAATTCCTTCCAACTTAACTCAGCAGAGAAAAGGTTCAGGGACAATCACTTGCTCCCCCAGACAACAGCTCATCAAGGGAGGATACAATAAAATTTAAGTGAACAAAAGCCATTAATTAATATTAAAAGGAGTTTTGCTCTCAAACTGAGGTTTATAAGCATGTTTGACACAGCAAGTGTTTGCTGATGTCACTGTTCACACAAAATTAAGGTACTGGAGGCAGCTGAAGGATGCTTTTTTTTCTGGATAAGCCTCTGAAAAAAAAACCCACCTTTTTCATTCTTTTAATCTTACATGGGAGTGGGTGCAACATACAGTATGGCATCCAGAAATGGAAGCCCTTCCAGATCAATAGGTAGATATATATGAAGTAAAAGAAATTTTAAGAAGCATGGAAAGAAGCCAACAAACGATGGCAAATCTATGTCCCTATTAGCAAAGAGAGATGCAATTTCTTAAATTACCTGCTGCCTGGAGACTCTGGATTTAACACAATTCTGAATATGCTAGCTGTACATACTATATATAGGCATATACTAATTGGCACTGAGGAGGGGTATATGTGAGAACACTTTTTGAGAGAAGCAACAGGGGAGAGCCCCCAGTGGAAGTAATGAGTGATTCACTGGGGACTAAGTAAGAGGATCACTTAAAATGCCTCAACTTTAGAAAACCAGGCCATACAAGAGGTTACAGCTCCTGGCTGCAGTGTTGTTCTTCTCTATTAAAGCAGGGTTTAAAAAAAACTTCTGTGATGGCAATATTATTTTATGAGTTCAAATATTTCAAAATACAAGAGTGAAAAATAGAAAAGGGAATATTGAGACAGTTATACCCCTACGTAACACTGACACTAATATTTGTATTTGCAGTGGAGATTACTGAGAAGGATAAGGAGAAAGAAGAGGAAGTGATAAAGTACCTATTTAGGTTTTAAGTACTTAGGAAGCCTCCATGACACAAGGGTCCCCACAATCTTTAATACGTCTCACTCACAATATCTATGCTGTAAGTTTGTATAGATGAATTATCTTTATTAATATTTAGCCTGCAGTACCTCAGCCACTGTCAGAATTGAAGCATTGGGAAGATAAGAAAAATCAGAGCAGCAAGGTGCTCAAACTTCACAGCTGTGAAAAGGGCTAGATGAAAGTATCAAATATATACGTAGAATAAGCAAAATGATGCCTAAAGCATAATGGAAGAGAACCAAGATGGAAGGCAACATGAAGGGAAATATTTCCAAGCAGATGGGTCCTTTTAACCAGACAATTTACTGTGGCCTTAAAGTACAATCCTCTAAACCAACTGTTTTAAGACATGCAGAAGTAATTTTAATTCGACCAATTTTCTCAAAAATCTCTTCCTTGGGCATAGCGCTGCTTCCCTTTTCCATCACAATTTCCTTTCAGGTAACATCTCCGCAGCCTTTGCAACCAGATGTGACTTCAGCTGTGAAAAGGCACTTCATCTGTAAAACTGCATTTCATCCAATAGTGCAGTAGAGAACCAAAGTTATCCAGGAGTCTGCTACCCCCAAGGGAGTTTTAAAATCTGCACAAGAACCCTCTTGCCTCTACTGTCAGTACTAGAAAGTCTGGGCCCATCCCAAATAGTTAAATGCTTTTTTTGATTTAGCTGAATATAATTCTGACATAATATTTGGACTTGGATTAAAAGCTAAGCACTTCAAATTTATGCTAATGTCATGGATTTTGGATTTCAATGCCTCTTCTGAAGACCATCCCTTAAACTCTTCCAGAGGCCAAAACTGATACTGAGAAACTCAGTTACTGAAGTAGCATATCTCAGCTTGTATACCTGTTCTCCAAAATCTGTGCTGGTTGCATAGTGATTTCAAAGTACATTTAAAGATGTTCACATTGAAGTATAAAGTCCTAACTGTCTTGCAACATGGCTATTCTTGCTTTCCATAATTTTGTTTCTACCTATATGTGTGTGTATATATATGTGTGTGTGTGCATATATGTATCTTATCTTGAATAATACACATCTAAATTAGAAAAATAAATACTAGAAATAGTAAGTGGAGAACGGGTTTTCTTTGCTTTACATACTTGAATGACAAACAGGGCCTACAATAAACCCTAGGAAACATACTAAAAGAAAAGTAGTTTCTTTCAAAGCATATGGTTGGCATTTCAAATATCAGGAAATGGATAATTGTGAGTACTAGTAATTACCTGGAAGTCAAGTGATCTGTTACCCTGTAGTAACCCTACAACAATTTGATGCAATGAAATTCTAATTCCCTGCTTCAAAAGCCAATATTCCCTCCACATCTGATTCTTTCTAATCTTCTCACATTCATTCTTTATTTTAAAAACATTTATTACTTTGAAAACTACATTTGCACTTGTCAGAGGAAGCTAGGTATTAACACTTGAAACCAATTCCTTGGAGATACCAAAGTTTCAATACTATCACACACTCATACACATAAAGATTATATCAGATTTCATATGACAAATACTTCTTCTCTAAGGAATGCTCTGAAGGCATGACTTCTGTTCTCAGGGGGAAAAGGAACAGACAGGATTTCTATAACCCTATGGTCTGCATGCTGTGCATGTCATGTAGCAATAAATAATTCATATTTTGACCTCATGGAACACCTTTTGCTCATGGATTTCAAAAAGAGCATTTGCAAAGGTGGATGTATGTTTTATTATCGGCAGTTTGTAGACCTCAGGATGAACAGAGACATAAAATGACCTATTCAAGGTCATTCAGTAAGCCAGGTGTATATAAGTGGGTAATACCAGGCATGCTACTTTTCAACTCAGGTTGCAATTTACAGTCAGATACTGCCTTGAACTTCAACAAGATATATGAGAAAGCACAATGGATGTTAGCTCTTTTTCAAATACAAAGGCTAAACATATTCATGGGGAAAAAGAAAAATTACTAACTGTAGGAATGTGGTACCAGGACAGTACAGAAATGCTCCATAATCAACTTGTGCAAACATCCTGGAAAGGGTACTGGCTCCATGGGCAGAGCTGTCAGGATCTGCTGAACAGTCTTCAAAGCTGTCCTCTTTCACACTGAGAATTTCCTGGAGACCGTAACAGATCAGAGACTGAGGCTGAAGAAAGTAGTAGCAGTTGTAGTACATGAACTGTACAGAGAGGTACATCAACAGATTATTTTCTGATATTGATTTTAAGGCATCTTGTAGACACTTCAACCAGGAAGTTATTAATTTTAGAAAAAGTGATTCTACTCACAGTAACTTTACCAGAAGAAGATATACTATTAAGACTAAATCTACATGAACCAGAACTGAGCCACATCAAAAATTCTAGGCAATCTAAGATACTCTTTTATAATTCCATGAGCTAAGAAGTGGTTGAAAAATACTCTAATAAAACACAAACGTGCAAAAAGTTTTGTATGGAAAGCTGTTTAATTGCAACCCCAAACTGACACATAAATGTGAGAGTATTTATGAGAATGCACCAGAGTGGGAAGACAGTTTGCTAGTTAACACCACAGTAATAATGCTTTGGATTAAAGAGTTAATCTTGCTGTTCTCTGAACTGTCTTACCTAATGTTAAATCCAAGGCTCCATTCATGTCCTTAACTATAAAGATTATATGTAAAAGCTTTCTTGGAGTAAGATCAGAATGTTCTTTACTTTTCAGATGGAGTCTTTATGTTGTCTCAGACTGCTGAGAATTTAGAAGCATACAGCACATAAAATAATCTGTTCAACTGCCCTGTGAAGTGCAGCAGTAGTAGGAACCAAGGTCCTTCTGTGTTAGCCAAGAAAGATAACAAAGAAATAAGCCTTGTGTTGCTTCTTTGCTTTTCTTGTGTTTGTTTCTTTTTCCTTTTCCCCAAAGAAAGAATGTACTATAAACTGCCACAGAGGGAGCTTACTCTGTTCAAATAACATGATGTTTAAACAAACCAAAGATTTATATTTTAAAGAGGAAAAAAAATTATCACTACTGTTATCACCACTGGCTTCTAACAATTGGTAGTAAAGCACTATTTCATAAAAGGTCAGCACTTCAAAGCTAGATTTAACTAACACCACCATTGGAATGTTTCCTTTACAAAAACAAGCTTTTAATAAAAAAAAAAAAAAAAAAACAAATTCAGAAACCACACACTCCTTCTTGTGCAAGTACTCAAATGAAATTATAAACCCCAAACTTGGCTATTGACAAACCAAAGTATCACTGTGGAAAAAAAACCAACACCAAACAAGGTTTTTGCCTATACTATCAGAATAATGGAAATAAAAGACATACTCCAAAGAAATGGAATTAAAAGACATACAGCAATGCACTGAGAAGAGAGATTTGCCAGAATTTCCCTGGGATTAATTAGAAGGAAATCATTTAAATCCTTTTCTTCTTCCAAGCCTCTCCAAGCTGAATTTACACCATTTAGGAAACAAACGCAAAGTAGGCAGGGAGGCATGTGCTATTTTCCAATCAACTCATCCACAGTAAAGCAGTCTAGTTTAGAGAAGAGAATTTTTTAAGATTTCAAAAATAAAAAACTGATTTGGAAGACCAAATTGAATCTATTCCTCTGTACTGTCCTTCAGCCAGTAAAGTGAAATGTGCATGTGTCATAAAAAAACTCCTATGCAGGATTTTCAAGAAGCTGTCAAAAGTTTTGATATTTGCTCTATACTGCAAAAATATTTTAATGCAATGGAGAGATAAGTAATGTTTCTTGGTGGAGTTCAGTCTCCAATTCTCCTGAAGCTGATGTGTAAGCAAAAATAACAGCATCAAGGCCTGGGGTGAACACAACCCCCCTTGCAGAGGAGCTGGACACTTACAGTTACGACACTTAGCACATGTGTCACTACCATTTGCCCCATACCTTCTCTGTATTTAAGCTCCTTACCATTTTTATTTCCTTTTTTTGCTACTACTACTTTCACCACCTGGGCTTAAGCAGAAATTATTATAAGCTTATTAGTGTAAGTGGTCACGTCCACAGACATGGGAAGGGCTAGTGCTTGGTGCCAATCAGCTTTCACTAATCTGCACCCTACCAGTGCTCCCACTGCTCCTTGGGATTGACTGTCAGGAGGTCAAAACCTCCTCTGTGTCACTGGAGGCACAAAAGTCACATTCCTGCCTCCCTCTCTTCAGCTGAAAGCAGATATCAATCCAGTTCCTGTGTCTACAGAAAATGAATGTGCCTGGTTACCATCTCCTCCTCCTCACCCCAAGGTATTTCTTATATCATGCACATTGTTCAAAGCCAGTGATCTCCATAGCTTAGCTGGGCACATGTTTGAAGAGAAAATTCATCTCAGAAAACCACACTCACCTTGGGAACAGTGATCTTCATGAGACCCTAACTCCTACAGTGTTCCAAACTCCTTTACAAATGAAGAAAGCCAAATTCAACACTTTCTTGCAATAAATATTTTTGTACACTTCTGGTGTCCTCAACATATAAAGGACATGAACTGTTGGAACAAGTCCAGAGGAGGGCCACAAGGAGGATCAGGGGACTGCAGCACCTCCCGTAGGAAGATAGGATGAGAAAGTTGGGGCTGTTCAGCCTGGAGAAGAGGAGGCTGCATGGAGACCCCATAGCAGCCTTCCAGTATCTGAAGAGGGCCTATAGGGATGCTGGGGAGGGACTCTTCATTAGGGACTGTAGTGATAGGACAAGGGGTAATGGGTTCAAACTTAAACAGGGAAAGTTTAGATTGGACATGAGGAAGAAATTCTTTACTGTTAGGGTGGTGAGGCACAGAATGGGTTCCTCAAGGAAGTTGTGAATGCTCCATCCCTGGCGGTGTTCAAAGCGAGGTTGGACAGAGCCTTGGGTGACATGGTTTTGTGTGAGGAGTCCCTGCTCATGGCAGGGGGGGTGGAACTAGATGATCTTAAGGTCCTTTCCAACACTACGATTCTATGATTCTAAATATTTCACCTTAATTTTGATACTCTGTGGAGTAAATCTGCACTTTGTCTACTCTTCCAGTAGCAACTTAAATATATCAGTTATTTTAGCTAGATCTCTATGGGCATATTATTACTTTTATCATACAGTTGCACAGCCAGCACTTAGCTTGCTGAGCAGCAGGCAAACAACTGTGTTATACTATTACTCTAATCTATGTATTAATTTATTTGTAATGATTATGCAATGGTTTAATGACAAGTTAAGAACTTCTCAACATCCAGAACATTCTTGTGACAATATTTCACTTACAGTAAGCTGAATATTACTGGTATAAAGTTGACGGTTCACTCTTGCTACACTATTTCAAACTCAAGTTAGACCAGATAAGTACTGCCACAGGTGAGCAGTGATTTTGAATGGGACAAGGAAAGATTCCAACAGGTGTTGAAAGTTGTCTTCTGGGAGCAGAAAAAGCATATAATATTTTACTTAGGCCTGTATGTGAGATGCAGTCCAAGAAATGGTAGCTTCTGTCAGTTACTCTTTCAGAGTACATACATAGGAAAACTAATTAGGTATTTAGATAACACTGAAAGGAAACTAAGCTTACACATATTGCACACAGGCGTTTCACCTACTTACCAGAGGGTAGATAAGAACTTTTTGTGCAACTTATAATGGAAACCTTCGTACTTACCTTTGAGTGATACTAGAACAGTCATTTTAACTATTTTATTTCCAGCTATGACTAGGAAATATACAGTCTTTGCTATACTGTAAAAGAATTAATGATCAGAATGAAAAGAATATGCAGGGACTACAAAGCATGTGTCACTGGTTAAAGTTTTAATATAAAGAAGCATACAGGGTATTTATTGAGTAGCTATAATTGCTGGAGGCATTTCAGTTACTGGCATATAAAACTAGTTAATTATTTACAAAAAAGCTGTGAAAAGTACATGTCCCACAATTAGATTTCTATTTTAATCAGTGAAACTGTGGGAATAATCCCCTAATATTTCAATAACATTTCACTAATATTTCAGTAATAACATTTCAATACCTTTTGTACTTCAATGAGAATTTGGAATAACATAACTGGATAAAACTGCTGTCTTTCTCAAGTATGAAACCAATCTCTTTAATTTCTTTTCCTTTCTACTCCATATATAAAGAAAATATATTTTCTCTACAGAGTTATTTTTGATTTTTGCATCTCCCAACTACAACAAATCCAGAATACCTCTATGGAGTTGATTATTATGAGGCAGAAAACCGGCAATAACTGCCCCTCCTTCCAGGTGGAGTAGCTGTCATGCAAACAGCCCTAATTCATACAAATCATTAATACAACAGACAACCACCTCACGTTAAAGAATTACACTATTACCTTTAGATTAAGATTACTCCATTATGTTTTATCAAGATCTGCCAGGTAACTCCCAACCCACTATCACTGGAAGAGGCTGGCTGTAACACCAGCAGCCTGGCCTCAGCAGGGAACACAGGGCAGCACCAGGACTCATGAGCCTAATCTGAAGAGCTGGGGCTTCAACAGGTCCAGGCAAATTTCGAGTGTGGCTCAAACCTTCATATCTGCAGGCTGATCATCAGCAAAAAGAGGGTACTGCATGGGTTGCATTTTAAAATTACTTGAAGTTTGTTTTTTTGTAGGTCTTCTTATTTTGTGTGAAGGGGACTGGAAAACTAGAAGGAACTAGTCCAGGACAGGGTGTGCTGTTTGGAATCTGAGAAGTGTAGTTCTCATTTCACTATATTTTAACAACCAGGAAGGTTTCAAAATCTTGTGTGACCAGATTAAACTCCTGTGGAAGCAATTACTGAGCTGTTTAAGTGCCTTTAAGCTTTCATCAGCAGCTCTTTGCTGCAGGTATGGGCATGGCTAAAACGAATACAATTTGTCTCCAAAAAGAAATGGAATTAAATCCAGCAGACTATGTACAAGCTTCAGCATGATTTAGAGAGGAAAAAAGCCAACCAACCACACTTTATTTTATCAGTATTTGAAAATGCTCCCAGCCTCCAAAAAGCATTTTTCAGTATCTTATTTAGCTTATTACCATATGCTTGCAATTTCTACTCTCGGTAGAAGCCATTCTGGAAAACCAAAGGAAAATTTTTGTGAACCACAGATATAATAAAATAACCCCGTCCATGAAATGGTCTAAAAGCTTGGATTGCTTCTGCTCCACCTCCCCACATCTGGCACATGCATCAGATTACAGGCCAGAAGGCAAAGAGAAGAGACGGAAAGGGAGATAGTGGCTGGATCACAACTAGAAGGAAGCACACCTTCTATAATTCAGGCTTTTTTCTCCAAATGCCAATATGTTGAAGCGGGATCAATAAAACTCAACATGGGAGAAGTTCACATGCATGCACAGCAATATAAACACCCGAAAGGCAGTAAATTACATGAAATGTGCTTGGATGACTTCGAAACTATCACTGTGCCAAAAGTGCAGCTGGGCTTCTGATTTTGTTAACTGACAAAGTCCACAGGAAAACAGCAATCATTCATCTTTTATTCACAAGACTCTTTCACTTTTTCTAATTAGTCAAGTATTTCACAGGTACAAGCAAAACTGAAAGCCCGTGAACTGTCTAAATGCCACAATATTATCAAATACAGAGTTTATTGATTGGTCTTTTTGCTATTAAATTTTGCAAACTAAGTTTTGCAAACTCAGAACTCAACCAGAAAAATGCATGCATCTACCCAAGGATGTAAGGAGCTTGTTGTGAGCATCGTTTCACAGACCTCTCTCTGAATTCATATTCTCCTCATCCCTTCAGTCCCACATCAGCAGCACAACAGCATAAAACTTACACCAAATCTTTCAAGCTTAGCAATAAATCCGCTCTAGACTGAATTATGAAAATTATTCAGACCATTTAAATGATTTTTTTTTGTCCCAAATGGACTTGGCATGCTGCTCAGGAACTCAACAAGTCAAACACAAGCAACAAAAGTGGAATTATTCTTGCTAAGCTAATTGATGATCCTACAAAAACGAAACAGGCAACTGCACATTCAAAACTTTCAAAGACACACTGTATTGCAGTTATGGAGCTCCTTCCCCTCTGTGCCTGGTGTAATATGATCATAATTGCTGTGAAAGGGCGAGAGACTGACTATATGTTAAATCCTGCCATCTGTAGGTGCTTTACACAGTTCCATTTGCTGCTGTCGGGTCAAAAGTTTACCCTATTTTTGCTTGTTCATAACCAATCACACAAGTCTCTGCTATGTGTAATCTTTGACCCACTCTCAAAGCAATTTTTCTATTACACAGTCATATGATTACGCTGAAAAAAAACCCACACATTTTATTAAGAATACTGTTCTTGTTGGTTAGCTTATAATTATTATTATTTCCATATTCAGTAAGCATACTGAACCGACCTTGTTCTTCCCAGTTAACTCCCTTGGAGTACAACCGTAGTGCCATGAATTTCGCCACAAAATGCTTCAGCATTTCTGGGTAGCTGCAATCCAGAACCACAAAAACAGGTCTGGAAAGCATTCACTGTACCTGTCATTTTAAAAATAGGGGGAAGCAACTGCTCAATTTGTCCTGATAGCAAGAGAAGATGTCCTGTAAGCATTTAAATTAATGTTCACAGTGAAAACAAAAGTTGCCTCTTAAAATTAGGATTGCCATAAGAATAGCCCTACATATTTGCTTTTAAAATTAAAAATGCAAAAGCATATTACATGGAAACATTTATGCTACTGATATTATGATTATTAAAATATTGGAGGAACAAGTAGTCCCATAAACAACAGAATTAATTAAGACTCATCTCCCACAGATTTATACCCTCTGGTTAGTTGACTTTGGTGCTTAGAAAGGTGAAAGCTTTGAACAAAGCTTTTCCCACAGTTGGGACATTTGTTTAAAGTATTTCTTTTCCCATCACTAGGATTCCCAGGCTACTAGTAAGATTATTTTATGCTGTAACCTTTTCCTCTGTCAGGGCACCTTTAGGTGTTTCCACCTCATACACTCATGTACTCAGCTATTTATTTTCGCAAAACTTCTGGGATCTGAATTATGAGACCTCCACTGTGTCAAAACACATGATCAAAATCACCAATATGTTCAAAAGCTACTGAGAGGAGATGAAGAGACATGTGTGCATGTGCACAAGTGCATGATCCACCCTCATGAGCCTTGTTTCCACAGGAAATGAGGCTAATAATAAAGGACACTATTTGACCTTATTATAATTTCACAGAAGTCTAATTTAGATTGACCCAAGTAACTAGCTGGCTATATTAACAGATCACCTGAAAAGTGTTATCACAATATTTAAATCCATCTAGTTGATTTTGCTAGACAGTTTTCAAAGGGAAACAGACACACAGGCCCTGCGGTATCTGTAAAGAAAGAGGCTAAACACACACACACACACACACACACTGCTTTCACAACTAGTTCTACTTTATTCACTCAAGCATGGTAATAAGCATACAGATACCAGTCCGAGCCATGAAGCCAAATGGCAACTACATCATTCTCAGTGACTGTTTTTAGTCACTATAAATTCCATTCTATAAACAATCACTCCCCAGGCTGCTTCCCAGCTCAACCTTGCACCAAAACACTCCCTGGCCTACTCAAGACCCAGGTGCACTATCAGCAATTATTATTATTCTGCTTTAATTATCTACATAGCGGGAACAGAACGGCTTGCAGTTCCCACAGGCCCCATTTATGTTCTAATAGGAGATACACAGAGATACTTTTCTATAGACACATAATTTTACTGTAATCAATGAATTGTGATATTATATTTTTTAATCTAGCATTTATACAAGTGTGTTCTGTCTCCATGGATATAAACACAAGTCATCACTCACATGAAAAGTTCCTCCATTTCATGTTTGACTCTTTAGATGGTAGACCCTTTATAAAAGTAACAGAGAACAAAAGCAAACTGATGCCACTGAGAACAGTTAAGTAATATATATATACCAGAGAATAATCAAATAACAGCATTTATAAACAGGTAATAAAATTTGTTCACATACAAAATTCAAACAGTCACAAAATTAAATCATTTACTAAAAGACAGAATAAAAACTATGCCAAGAAAATAAATCAAAATACAGATTCGAAGGCCAAGATGCTCCATATCATCTCACCTCTTTTACAACAAAGAGCATATCAGCTCCCAAAGCAAGCCTGATACTCGGGCGTCTGCCAGCAAAGTTTATTGCATTTATGCACTGTTACCCACTCCACTCGGCTTATCAGCAGCAAAATGGGTGAAGAACAGTGAAAAAGAATGGTATAAACAAAGTAACAGAGAAAACAAGGCAACAGAACTGACCCTCAAGAACACAAACAGGAAGGCTGAAGGTACCCACGTGTCCGAGCAGAGGGAAATTTTTCACCTTGGCAGAAAAGTTACATCAGGAACAGACCTCAAACAACTGCAAGAGACAGTAAGACTGAAAGAGTGAAGCTGAGAACCCAGGAAACCTGACTCAAACCCCAAGGTGATCCAGTAGCATGGAAACACTATAAGGGCATTTGCTAATTTGCCTAAGTTTGTGCAAGAAATCTGGAAAGGGACTTTTTACAAAGGCATGTAGTGACAGGAAAAGTGGGAATGGCTTTAAACTGAAAGAGGGTAGATTTAGATTAGATATAAGGAAAAATTTTTTATTATGAGAGTGAAGACACAGGAAGAGGTTGCCTCAAGAAGTTGTGGCAGCCCCATCTCTGGAAGCGGTCAAGGCCAGTGTTGTAGTTTAAGCTGGTAACTCAGAAACACGCAGCTGCTTGCTCACTCCCCCTCTCCTTTTATTCCCCTCCCACCTCCCCTGCTCCCGGAAGGGATGGGGAGGAGCACCAAAAGAATGTAAAACTCACAGATTGAGATAAGAACACTTCAGTAACCAAGGAATAATAAAAAACTACTACTGCTACCACCAATAATAATAATAATAGTAATAATAATAATAACAGTAATAATAATAATAATAATAATAAAGGAAGAGAACATAAAACTAAAAAGGGAAAGGGGAAAAAGAAAAGCCCCCAAAAAACAAAAAAAACCCAACAAACACAAGTGATGCACAATACAATTCCTCACCACACACCAACAGATACCCAGCTTGACCCAAGCAGTGATCTGCCCTTCCGGGTGACTCCTCCCAGTTTATATACTGGACATGACGTGCTGCAGGATGGAACACCTCTTTGTCTAGTTTGGGTCAGGTGTCCTGTCTCTGCTTCCTCCCGGCTTCTTGTGCCCCTCCTCACTGGCAGAGCACGAGACTGAAAAGTCCTTGATCAGGGTAAGCGCCACTGAGCAACAATTAAAAACATCAGTGTGTTATCAGATTTGTTCCCAGACTCAAGCTGAAAACATAGCACTGCACTAGCTACTAAGAAGGAGAAAAATAACTGCTATTGCTGAACACAGGACAGCCAAGTTGGATGGGGTTTTGAGCAACCTGTTCTAGTAGAAAGTGTCCCTTCTGATGGCAGGAGGACTGGGACTAGATGGTCTTTAAGGTCCCTTGTAACCTAAACCACTCTTATTCTCTGATCTCTTCACATTTTTCCCACTGAAAAGAAGTGATTTTAGAAAGTTTACAAGTGATCATGAATTTATACTACTCTTTATATTAATGCGTTGATTTGGAGAATTCAACACTGATCTTTGCAACTGGTTAGCTGACTCAGGTGGGCCCCACTCCTGATAAGGAGAATCAGTATGTCCCTCACAAACAGATCCTTCATGCCAGAGCCAGGAGCCTTGCAGGATATCCAATGATGCTCAAGGGAATTTGCAAGTACCTTGATCTCATGCAGGTCCACAGTGAAATGATATGAGGGAATTTCAATGCAGAATTAGTTTTATTCAGTTTTAAGAAAAACTGCTGTACATGCTAAAGGCCAGCCTAATTGCAGTAACTCTTTACAGCTATGCGTATATTCCTCTCTTCAACTGTATTTGAATTAAGTCATCCAGATTATTTGTGTAAATACACATACATAAAAGTACTAACATTTTTCTATCATCAGCTGAAAGAGAAATACAGTAAGTCAAGATCTTAAAGCTAGCACCCCCTTCATGCACAATTTTTCTATTATTTCATTTCCACCCAAATTGTCTTCATTATCACAAGAGCTTAATGGTTTATATGTGTGAAAATGCTTAAAACAGTGAAACTGAAAAAAATACAAAAGTTAAAAATCATAAATCATGCAAAAATTTACATCTTAATTTAGTATTTAAACTTATGAAGATAAAAATACAAAATGAAGTGTGGAGATAATTGCTAGAGGCACTTGTTTTGGATGACCTGTATAGATAAAAAGGTATTCAGTGCTCTCATGTAGTGAGTATGCATATTAACTCACATAATAAAAACTTTATAGACTTTCACTGCAAGCCAATGAAGAGTACATGCACATTTTTATTTTTTCAGTATCTTTTCTGGTGTACATACATAAATATATATAGAGAGAGACAAACACACACAGAGACACAGACAGCTTTCCAGCTTCCCACGCTTTTTTTAGGTTTAATAGTTACAGTCTCAAACTAATTTCAAAATCCATCTAAAAGGCAATATAAAACTATAATATCAAAATTCACTCAAAAATTAGCACCTGACTTCTCAAACGGCAACTGGAAGTTTGAATTTGTATTACTTCATATGCAAATAAGATGCTTTTTATACAGAATGGTAGCTTGCAATTTATAAGAGCATTTTTAATGAACTGTTTTAAAGGATGTGGTTTTCTGTTAAAAGAGGTCACTTACTACAAGGGGTTTGCAATCGTATTTGTGTGGTTTGATGCAGAACCTCCCACCAGCTAATTCTCACAGACTCACTTCCTAGTCTTCAGGGTAGTCACCAACCTGACCAGACTGCACATGCCACAAGCAGCTATCCTAGAAATACTGTCAAGAAGTCATAATGGAAGTAAGACTGGACCACAAGACAAGAGAGGCTCTTCTACCTGGCCCCTTCCACTCCACCTTCTTCCACTACCCTGGAGGCAACCCTCTAAATTGGAGTGTGGCATCCTCCAATACAGCCCAGTTGCTGGGCAGCATTGGCTGCTGCAAAGCTGCTCTCCTCTTTTCGCAAAAAGCAGAGCAGATGGAAATTTCCTGTAGGCTGATCTTGGCCCACAGACCACTGTTTGGACCATACTCCTCCATGAATAAGAGCAATCTATTCATTGCATCGAACTGACTGGCCCTACTGTCCTCTTTTACAACACAACCCCATCCAGTCCCTTAACTCAGTGATAAAACAGTGCAATGTGAGCACATTTCATCGTCTGTGCTTGGGCTAGGAACTAAGCCATGAAGGAAAATATGGCCATGTCACGCTAAGCAAAGAAACACATGAGTAACTCTGGCAAGCACCTAAGATAAGTCTTTTCTGAATGACTGAAGGCAATGTTATATTGATGTTTTAATAAATCATTATCCACACACAGAGACAGAGTAAGCAGAAGCAGCAGCAGAAGCTGTGCAACCATCCCCTTCAGAGTGGAAGCTCTATGTTCTCTTAAAACACTGGAAGACATGGGCAAGAAAGAATCCTTCACACAATTAAAAATGTTACAAACCCTGCTGTGTCCCAAAAGTTTCCAAATTTTATTTAGGGTGAACCTCTTCAGTGTATTGAACCACCATTATTTTTTTTACAGGACACAAAGGAGTTCTCATTTCCATTGGTCTTCCCTTGTCTCCTCTGCCAAATTACAGCTAAAAGCACTAGGAAGCTTAAAGCAGAACTCTGTCCTGATTTCTGTTCCCTTCATAATCACTGTCAGTTGTATCTTGTTTTTCCTAGAGTGGCTGTTAAGATTGCTTTTGCTTTTAAAACGCAGAAAGATGAGTCAAGGTTCTGGCCATCAGTGTAGGTCTTCTGGTTGTTCCAGTGACAACAAAACAGGTTAGCCAGCTTTTCTTGAAGATAGGAAAACTTCGGGTAGCACAGGATGAATGTCCCTTTAAGGATTATTAACTACATAAAGTCAAAAGATGACCACTATGAATGTATGATATTTTATAACATCTTGGGTAAGTAGTCTTCTCTATTTGTTAGTTTAAATGGAAAGCTAAGAAAGGGAAGGGAAATGTTTCTTATTATGTATAGGGCAGAGTAATGCTCGTTAAGCTCTGCCTGAAGGCTTCTCACAGGTCTTTGCAAAATGCTGTGCTACCTCTCACATGAAAGAAAGCCTCTCTCCAAGGACCTGTCACAAAGAAGAAAACGCCCACTTGTCGATAACCATATGCAGCAGGTGCTGCAGCTTCAGTAACCAAGCAGAGCTTCCCTGGAGAAACTCCCCTGGGAGACCTCCTTCTCTGTGGAAAGGCTCCTCACCAGCTCTTCCCAGCAAGCAGAGTACGTGGGGAATACTCAGTAGGCATTCAAAGCCGGGCTGGACAGGGCCTTGAACAACCTGGTCTAGTGGGAGAAGTGGTTGGAACTAGATGAACTTAAGATGCTTTCCAACCCAGACCATTTTATGATTCTGCGATTCTGATTTGCTGCTCAAGTGCCTGCTGTCAGCAGAGGCAGAGAAGTAATGACAGGCTTTTTGTGGGTGAAACGTATACGTTTCTCCTCAAAGGCCCCAAGCAGCCTAAAACATATCTGAATCAACCTGAGAATGTGCAGGAGCAGAAGAGGAACTCTTTCTTATACTTTGTATTCATGCTTTTCTGCCATAGTAAGTGCATGAGGAGACTCAAAGGCAGGATGGGTGAATTAACTTGGAAAAGAAGCTGTCCAAAAAAGCTGAGCAATCAGTCCTCAAAAAATTAATGATAAAAGACTTTGAATAAAGCCAATTTGTAATGGAATGTAAGAAGGGAAGTCCCTAAAGAGAAGAACTGTCTACCAGCTCTGCAGCAGGTTTTGCTGCCCCATGCAGTTTACCATGGCAAGAAGCCAACTTGGCAAGGCTCGCTCTTCTCCAAGGAGCCTGGCTGTGCGCCAGCCACACTCACAGGTCTCATTGCTGCTGCCAAGCTCGAGGGGCAATCAAAGATCCTGTTTTGTGAATCTGCAGATCTGGTTATGACCCAGAATATGTGTGTTTTAAAGTGTTCTTAAGCAAGTCAAGCTCCCTCTGTTCATACAGTGACTGAACAGGCGAAACAGAATACTTAACCCAGCTAGAGAAAATGAGCCACAGATTGTTAATTATATGGCTATTTGCACTTTGACTGGAAGAGGAAGTAAGCTGGTTATAACTATTTTGGGTTTTACTCCTGAAACTGCATTGAAACCACATTTATGACAGCCGAAACTATGCAATTTTATATAAATGTGGGCACTTCCTGTTTTTGAAACAAGTGCTCAGCTGCTTTCCCTTACTTCATGGTAACATTGCTGGAACCAGAATGCATTAAATGTGCACAGTTTTGAAGACCGGTCTTAAGATCTTATTTTACTATTTTTAAACATATAGATAAACCACATATATTGGACTGTTGCTGTCAAGTATCTCTATTTCTAGGACCTAACCATACTCCTTAGGCGTTAGGAAACACATATGTTTACCATGTGTGAGACTGAAACGCCCAGCTGTCACCCAGGGCGTGCTCAGTCCCTGGTGACATGGTCATGGTCACGCTCGGACAGGGTGGCAGGCGCATCGCATTCCCCCGAGCAGGAATTACACACATCGGCAGCTCTACCTTTTTCCACTCAATATGCAGCATTTCAAGTAATTTGTAATAGCAGGTTTGTTATTTTGCACAGTATGGTATTAATTCTTCATTGTGGCACGTATATGTTCAATTTTATAGACACTGAGTACAGGAAGTAACACAGTCCTCCTGGCATCAACTGAAAAAAAATATTGTTTAACTAGAAATAATTTTGAAAATACCATTTAACAACCCTAATAAGCAGCAGTAAGTTTCCTGTGCCTTTTCTCTTACTTTGCTACTTATGTTAATTGGATCTTGCACACCAAACTTCTGCAATGAGTACAGTTACATAAATCAGCCCTCTGCTTTTCCATTGAAAGTCATTTTCCTAAAAGATTACAGCACGAAGACTGATCATATTGTTCATCTGAAAAGCAAATGCATATCTAGTAATTCCTAATGGCAAAATGTGATAATTCTTACTTACCAAAAAACCCAATCACATTTAATTTACAATGTATTCCTCCAGATTTAGTTCATGACACACTGCTTGACAGTCAAGTACCCCCTATAAATGCAGGATATTTACAACCAAGATCACCAAAACCACAGACAAATGACAGTATTTCTGCTACCTTTGTTTTGCACTCCAAGACCACAACCTCTTATTTCTGACCATTAGATCCCACCCTTTAACTATAAGAACCTGCCAGCTTTGCAGTGCTATCAGGGAGTGAACAATTACAAACCTCTTAGTCTCAAATTAGAACATAAAATACAGATTCAGTTTGAAAGTCCTTACGCAAAAACCTCCACAAAAAGAAATGCTAAAGCTAAAATTTCAAGAGCAATTGCATGCGATTTATTGATTTCTTTCACTTAACTTTCAGAGTAACATGGTATACAGCCTAAGTCATGCCCTTCTTAAAAAAACCTCCCTTGGTTGCCTTCTTCCTGTCTCAAGTCAAGGCACGGATTTGAAGTGGCAGACAAGCCAATCTGCAGCTAGAAGAGGCTGTCCCTCTTCTGGGTCATCTTCAGCATAGACATTTGTCCAATTCTGAAGTTAGCAAGTTCAAAGAGTTGAAAAGCCAGCCAAGTAACCCAAACAAAAATGCAGTTAGCTGACCACTGGTTTGGCTTCCTGAGCCAACTCACCCCTGAGTCACGGTGGCAGTGGCACTGGCATGAGGGAGAGGGGGCAATACCTCAGCAGGGAGGCTGCAAGCCATTAGACCAAGGTTAGCTGCAATGATGCCACATTTGTGACATCTCCACAAAAACTGGCCCCATGTTCAGCCCCTACCCTCCAAACAAGGGAGGACACATTAAAATCCAATTTGTGGGGGGCAGTCTAAAGTTCCCCAAGAGCCTCACTGAGCTATAGAGATCAACTCCTCTTTTGACTTCTTTTTTTTCTGAAGTCTTACTGTTCCTACATAGAAGCACTCAAGTCCAGATCTTTGCAAAGCTATTCCTAAAAGGAATGTGAACATTTCTAATAAGGAGGGGGAAAAAACAAAATAGAAAAAAGACTTGCTGAAAGCAATCCAGATTAGCTAAAAGATACATCACAGTGGAACAATTCTGCTGTTAAAGATCATGCAGATGTTACGATGGAGGCAAAGAAAGCCTTTCTTTAGCTACAGCACAGCTGCTGCATACGACTTCAAAAAGACTTGGCACAGGACTTCAGTCACAAAACTTCCCCCTCACTTCATTTCATGCACGTCATCTGAAACTTTAGCAAGCTACACCAAGGACAAAACTGACATGAGGGGAGTTTGGAACACCTTATCAGCAGTGGGGCAGCTCCTTGTGCTGCAAGTATTCACATGCACCTTCACAAAACTCAACTATACATCTTCATTCCTCCTCAGCTCAGCAATCCCTCAAAAGCAATGATATCCCACACTGCTGTCCCTCTTTTTTATTCTTGCATTACCTTCTACTTAAAAGAAGACAGCTGAATTACCACATAGTTAACATCTATTAAAGCTTCAAAAAGAGCCATAATGAAAAGTAATTTATCTGTTAAGGTAACACTAGAAAGTATTATCAGCTTCTGTTTACATCCTTCATACACTGAGCTACTCTAAACAGACACGGTGACCACTAAGCTGAAAATGCCATAGCTTAAAATCACATTAAATGTACATCTTTAATGCTAGTCTTTTATTTGCCATATTATTTATGCACTACAAAGAAAATATATGTTATCTGTCTAAATCAAACATTCAGCTTTTCCCTTTAAATACCCCTTTAAATGTATTATAGCTCGGTACAGAAGAATATGCATTGATTTTACATGCTTAACAGTAAAGCACACAGAACTTAATTTGATTTGCATATTAACATTACACTTACTTGTGATTTCCTTTCAGTGATTATATTGATAGGAGATGTACCTGAGAAACCTGAATTGCTTTAAGATGCATGTATATGTATGAGATTAAATTAAGGCATTCCTGACGCATGGGAACAGAATCTTAGAGACTGTTTTTAATTTCTCCCTTTTTCTTCTTCTATTAATTCATATGACATCATCTCATTGACTCTTATGACATTCTTAGTTTCCACCATGTGAAGCCATAAACCAATTTGTCACCTACAATATTCTTCCCACAACTGTGAAGTTGTAGCCAAAGAATATTTAGTCCAAACAAGAAAACAACAGTAAGGGTAACTCAAATTCAATTAACATTCAAACTTTGTAAGTAAAACAGAGTAGAAAAAAACGCAGAAACATGGAAATACACACAGAAATGCAACAAAAGAGGGCTGTTTTTTAAAACAAAATATTCAGTCACTTCATTATTAAGAACTTGGTAAAAGGCTGGAAACCCACGACTTTAAAGAATATTAATAAGGTTGATTAAAAGCAGTGAAGAAAACTCATTAAAATGAAAGTAAAGCTTGAAATACAAGAAAAAATAACCACAGTATTACTGTATTCATGAAAACGTAACACTTCAAAATGACCTACTTTAATAATAGTGAAAAAAAAAAAAAGAAAATAAATATGGGCACTAACCCCCAACTCTACTGTTTTTTTTAAAACACCATCTACCTCTCAGAATTAGTAACAGACTCATGAAACTGAACCAATTTGTTCAACAGATGTTTCAGTTAACGCAAAGGAATTTTACTTTTCTATTGTAGAAATAGAGCATGCTGAATAAAATTCCACTATTATTAGCAGCTTTCCAAATATATTAGCTCAAAATTAGCTTCCATTTCCATTCTTTCCTTCTTTCACATAACAGAAAACATTTTCCATACTGCATTAGATGTGCTACTGAAATAAAGTAGGCGCATTGATAAAACGAGTCCTCCTCCTCCCCCTGGCCCCCCATTTTACAGGATATGCAGGAAGGGCAGAGTTTGTATTTTTCTTGGCTTTCCTCTCTCTACATTAGCCGATAATATTTCCAGCGTAGCTCTGCCAGCGTGCTGCCCTGTAGGCCCACGAGACCCTGCTGTTCCAGACCCATGCTCTTCTCCAGCAGGATCTGAGAATTTTGCCATCCTTTCCCAATGCATGCTATTGCATCAGTCTAATGGTAGCATAATTTTCAATGCTCTAGGTGAAGCAAATAATTCAATTTTGAACTTCTGCTTGTACAATACAGATTGTTTCCCCTGTGCCCCCTTCTGCCTTTTTTGTTTATGCTGAAAGATTTAAAGCACAACTCACACTGTACAGCAGTAGTCAAACAAAAATATCTCAGGTTTTCTTAGAGAGCAGCATTTAAAAATACTGCTTGGCTCCTCAAGCATTACTGCAGCCTTTCACAGAGCCATATGTAGTAGATCCCCTACAAGCAGGCTGGAAGGCGAATGTGCATTCTTACTCTGTGTATTTAATATAATACTCAGCCATTATCAAAGCTTCATAGCTTTTACTGTCTCTCCCTCTCCTGCAATAGACTGTAACAGCTTATCCGGCAAACACGCTCACCATGTTTCTAGGCACCAAACACACGTTCTTGGTTAATTCATAAAATTTGATCTAATGTGAGATATTTTGCACTCAGGTTAGCTAAGTTAAAACAATATTTATTTTAACCGTGCCTTGGCCAAAAAATTCTCTGTTATCTACTGATTACAACAGCATTGTAGCTAGCTGTGGACATCACAGTGGGAAAATACAAATCCTGAGCCTGAACAACTGCAGATGAAATTCTGACCTCAAGCCATTCTGATAGTGGGCATTACAAACACTGTCTACTTCGTATCTGATACAATAACCAGGCACAACAGGCATGTGCCTGCAATGAATGGTGAATTTACGCATTATTTTGGTTTTATGTACTTATATTCTCTGAGCTCACAGCATCAAAAAATGGTGTGCTTCGTGCACCCCAAATCAGATTAAGCGATACAAACATCTATACTAAAATCAATCTGCAGAGGCAAGCATTCGCAGGAGGAAGTATCAGAAGTACATTTTAAAGAAACCTAAAGTTTGCCTTTGTTTGCTTCTTTGGCACAGTATACCCACAGTTATGTCATACCATTTCCATGGCACCTCTGCTGCATTCAGCATACAGAATTACCGCTAATCAAAACAGTAATCTGTTTTACTTTTGGTATTTGGCATATGGTCCAATACCTTATTTACTGCAAGCTACTAAAATTTTCTTTGGAAGATGGAACAAGTAATTTCTTTGTGAATTCAATGGTGCAGCTGAGTGATTCATCAACATAATGGTTAGTCCTACTGCTACTCTGTTACTCCTTAGAATAACTATTCCTATTATTCCTAAATTCTTAAGGAAAGCAGTGACAGCTTTAAGGTCAAAATGATTCTCCTGTTCTGAAGAAAACTTTGTCTCCAGTTTGGCGTAACTCAGACCTAATTTTTTCACAGCATTTAGCATTGCATTGTGCTTTATATAGCACTTTCAAACCTCAACCCCCACTGCCTCACTCACAGAGATCCAAAGATCTCAAGTCATCCGCAAGAAAGCAAGACACGTCCAGTTAGCAAAGACATGAGAAAAAACAGGACTGAGCAACTTACCTAGCATCACCTAGGAAATCTGCAGCACAGCCAGGAGAGTCCTGTTTGCCAGGGCAGCATGCAGCTGCGCAGAGCACCAGAGCAGCTTCTGCCTACTGCAATCCCCTGCCTCGGCTGCCACACACGTCCCAACTTCTGGAAGTGAGGCAGGGGTACTCCAGAGAACAGCTCTCTCCACCACATCAACCAGATTCATTCCCAGAGCAAGTCCATCCTGTGCAGGAAACAAGGCAGGGGTCCTGTGGGAAAAAAAAATACCCAGCACGTCAGCAGGGGGTAGATATCATGAAATTGTAAGGCTTCCTCATGAGGGGCCAAAAAAAATTGCTCTGCAAGGACAATCTCAGTGTTGACATTCTGTGATTTGGACACTGGCACACTGTAAAAGTTTGCATTCACCACTTCTAGAAAAAGAAATTCACACCTCACACCTTGTATGATGCAGTCACAAACACCTACAAGCAACAGCAGTGGGACCAAAATCATTAGATATACCATGCAGCTCTTGTGGCAAAGGAGTAAATCGGTTGCAAATGCAAAACAGTCTTCTGCATGTGGACTACCTATAGGTGATGGTAAAAACCATATTTTCAAGGAGCTTCTACCGAAATCAAAGGGTGTTTATTTATATTCTAAGACCTGTACAGAAAAAGACCTTCCAGAACAAACTTCTCTGCCCATTTTCCTCAAGCCATATCCTCCAGCCTGCGCCGATTCAAGCCTTAGTATTTCTTCATTCCTACCTTCAGTACCCATGCCAAGTCTCTCCTCACCCCCATCCCAAGAGTTTTCATCTCTCCCAGCTCTGTCAGTTCCAGGCTTAGCTGGCAGGGTCACAGTCTCCCCTTGACTCTCATTTCTTCTTCCCTCCTTTGTTCCCAAGCGCACCATCATATTAACTCTCACTCTCACCCCATGTCCATCTCCCCTGTTCACAGTCTACAGTATTTTGGGACTGGGACCATGCCAGAGACCTGTGAATGCCAGTGCCCCACCAGTCTGCTTCTGACTCTCAGGTGCTGGGGTACATGGCATCAGTTTCATCCCTCAGCTCAGCCCTCCCCTCCCCTTCCAGGCCGTACAGCTCTCACATGCTCAAGACAGCATGTGACAACGGTGCTTTCTTTAAAAGGTTGCAGTTTGGTTAGATCTGAGATTTTCACAGTGCTGACAAAGGCAAAGCCATGACTCATAAGTCACTCTTCTTCCTCAGTGCCTATCTCCAGTACTTCCCACACTGCCATCAAACTCCTAGGCTCTGTTTCAAAGGGAGGGACACGGAGCATTTCCAAAAAAGGTTCTTTAAAAGAAGAAAAATAACTTTTTCTACATATTCTTACAGATAGCTAAATAATTTTGGCAGGAAAAAAAATTGAACTACATGCAACTGCCTAGCCCCAGAGGCTTTGCAGAGTTATTAAAAACTCCAACCAACATCCTATACTGGGAAGCATCAGGCATCCTTCCTTACTGCAATTTCTGACACTTGCCTTTCAGCCAATAATGACCTAAGTCACTCAGCTTACTGAAATGAGAACTGTGCAAATATGAACTCCTGAGACTGGTGATCAAACTGAGGAGCAGTGGCTGCAGATGGACAGTGGCAGAGTGAATGCCGCGCAAGCTGTCTTTGTCTTCACCGCCAGTTTTATTGCATGCCTACAAGCAATGTTCAAACAGCATAGAATCATAGAATGGTTTGGGTCAGAAGGGACCTTAAAGTTCAACTAGTTCCAACCCCTGTGTTGGGGGCAGGGACACCTTCCATTTGCTCAAAGCTCCGTCCAACCTGGCTTTGAACGCTGCCAGGGATGTGGCATCCACAGCTTCTCTGGGCAACCTCTGCCAGTGTCTCAGCACCCTCACAGTAAAGAATTTCTTCCTAACATCTAACCTACCCCCTCTCATTTTAAAGCTATACCTCGTTGCCTTGTCACTAATCTGGAAAGTCCATTATAAAAAGTCCCTCTCCAGATTTCTTATGGCTCCCCTTCAGGTATCGGAAGACTGCTATAAGGTCTCCCAAAGCCTCCAGGCTGAACAAACCCAACTCTCTCAGGCTGTCTTCATAGGAGAGGCGCTCAAGCCCTCTGATCATCTTCATGAGCTTTTCTCGGCTTGTTCTAACATTAGGTGACAGCACACAGTCCAGCTAGCATTCCTACGGATGCCACCATTTTAATCCTAGAGGTACTAATGCTTGCCTGAAAATCTACAGCTGCCTGGGAAACACTTCTAGGTCATGAAAATATGAAGTAAAATAGGTTAGCTTCATTCCTGATGAAGGTCACACACAGCTAGCAGAGCTAATTTAAGCAAATCCATTTTACTTCCCATTCCACTAAATGAGGAGCAGTCATGTATCAGTTACAAAGAGGAAGGGTAAGTTCTTACAAGACTATTGCTTGTGGATCATCTGCCCCTGCCCAGAAAGGAAAAAACCTTCTTGTATGAAACTCTGGGAAAATTTTTCTTTCCTCTTCTCCATTTAGGTACTTACCTCAACATGAAAAACACACTGTCAAGTAACATACAGAAAGCAGAAAACCTCTCAAAACAAACACATCCTTTTAGAACAAAATCCAATTTACAGGAATTTTTACTGACCTCTTAACAGCAAATGACAACAATTTCCCAATGGCTATTATAAATACATCTGTACAGACATGGCCCAGAAGAAGAGACCAAGAAAAGAGAAAAACAGTATCACACGCTCATGGATGGCTCCAAATTATTATTATTACTGGATTAAATGCACTCTGACGTCTATTTTTCAATAAGAAATAATTATTCCCAAGGAATGGCTAACTATTCCTGTGAGATCATATTTTGTCTAGAGACATGTGATGTACCTAATTTTCAAAAAGCAGTTACTATGGCAAAAGAAGTATGCGACCCACATGCTAACTCCTAGAACATCCATGTTTATTTTTACATAAATAAATTGAGAAGCTTCAAAACCAATGTATAAAACTAACGAAAAATTAAAAGCACATTTCCTTTTTCAAAAATTACAAAGAAATAATTTTATCATACCTTGAATTAAACTTAAATAGAGAAACTGGCTATAAAGCATCTATAATAGCTAGATTATTTTCTTAAGGTCAGAATAATTTTGTGATCACTAGTTCCAGTAAAGATGAAAAATATAATTAGGTTGAATGAAACTCCAGTACTTTAATGTTCAATCACGGAAACCACATGAAACTTCTTCCTTAAAAAAGAGAGCAGGATTTCATGCACTGTTTCACTTGGCATAGTACAACATATTTGCTGTCAGCAAAGGACTTTTTCAATGAAGAAAAAGGAAAAGAAACTATTTCCATTCATACAGCATTGCCCAACTGATTAGAAGTATCAGACACTGGCAGTTGTCTCTTGACTGTAAGCAGCCGTGATAGATTCAGTTCCTAAAGACTGTTGTATAGTGTTCCTAAAAACTCATCTGAAATCTAGCAGATCTCCAAAAATCATATCTGTTTGTTTCACATTACCTAATCTGATTATTTTGTCAACAAAATTAATACTTATGGGATAAAACTACACCAAGTAGGAAAGCTTTAATGTAAAACATATCATAAAACACTGACAATTGGAATGCTTGAAAAGGCTCTAGGACTGCATGTATTTATATAAGATTTGTGAATATATAAACACCTTGTTATATATATTAGGAAAAAGGTGAGGCTCAGTGAGTGAACTAATCATCAAAAAGACTAATCTTCCTCAGGACAAGTGTATTCTTACAAGGACTTAAGCCAGCTGGCTGAAATGTATCGAACATCTTACCTAACAGCAAAGATTCATCCAAGATCATTAATTCATTGATTCATTGTAAGGTAAGATTTTTTTTTTTTTTTTTAACCCTAAGTTGTATTTTCAAGTAAGAATTATACCTGAATACCTTCAGCAGATTTTTATTTCTAATACAGCCATCAGAAAAGCCATGCTGAAGAGCGTATATGCTATGGTCAGCATACTGGCACCATTTGATGAGGGCTCCTTCTCTACATAGTAAAATTAATTCTGTTATTAAGTTTGTTTAGGGAAGCTGTTCTTTAAATCATCACACGGGAACTAATTTCCTACAATACTAGAACTTTCAATCACCGAAAATCTCCAAAACACTCTTCTTGTTCTGATTTCAAGAAGTATCTCAAAGAATTGTATAGTACAACTACTGCTATGTTAGCATCAACACAAAAACTAGTTCAGGCACTGATCAACATGTATAGTAGAGTTTACTCTTTTATTTCAATCTGTTCAAATAATATAATGCAATGAGTTCAGTATAAAACATTATGGTTCTTATGCAAATAAACAGATTCCCACACTAAGGTTACTGCTCCACAATATATTGCACACAGCTGCTCACAGCTTGTCCTCACACTGAAAAGTAGATCAAAATGGAATAAAAACCTTATAGCTGTACCCCACTGATCTTATTGACGCGGGGCATAATATAAAAAAAAAAGTAAATTAAAAGAAATCTTGAGTTGCCAATACCAATAACAGCACCTACAACTTCCCACTGCTGGGATGCAGCATCTTGAATTTTACAGCTCATCGTCACACAAAAAGAAGCCTCTGCTTTGTAAGCCCAGTCTGACACAATAAGCACCCACAACACCAACCCTCTACTGCTAACCCATTCCTCATTGCAAGTTCAAGGGAATTTTGCTGCCATTAAATATTTTTAAGGTTGAAAGCATCTTCCATTCTTTATCAAGTGCCTACAGAAACACTGGGCACAAAATGAGTATCACAGCTTTATGGATATCAGCTACTATGTCCCACTGACTTTCTTAGGTCAATTTCCAGCACCTTCTTTCTGACCTGAAGTTGGCAATTTCATAAGCATTTATTTTAGACCAGTATTTAAACTCATCCTATTTCATGTACTTTGAGAATGTTTATCTTAGTTTATTAATGACAATGCCAAAAATAGCTAAAAGCAAATAGTAAAGGTTATATAGTAGTAGGTTATCCATATGGTATCAGCTAAAATAAATATAGTTATAGTCTATTAAGTTTTCAAAATAATGCACTCGAGTCTCAGATTTGTGAAAAACTGAAGTTATATACTTATGTGTGGGTTTGTTATTTGAGGTTTCTTTTAATGAAATCACAGTTATAAAACCAAACTGAGTAACAGCAGAGATATAAGGATATATTGCATGAAAGCTAACAGCAAGTCCTTTGAATAAATGCAAATACACCTGTAGTATTTTCTGGCCACTGAACTAGCTCTTAGGACATATGTCAGAGTGAAGATGACTCCTGGCACACATTTGGTAGTACTGTACCAAAGCAAACCTTTTGAAGTTATTCCACTCTTATTATCATGGCCAGGAATACACTGTGTCCATTTGGTTTTGTGAGTAAACCCCTCTTTTTGCTATAGGGCTTCATGACCAGTTTTAAATTATGCTTTAATTTTCATCTAGGTAACTTTCAGAGATTCAAAAATACATGATGAAATGCATGCATTTGTCAAAGACATAAGACAGTTCTTCAGAGAGCACAGGATTAAAAAAATTAAAATTGGCAAGTTTTATTGCTCCCAAACATACAAAATGCATGTGATGCACAGGCTCCTTAACATAACAATGATCGTTAAATTTTATTATAATTTGTACCTCATTTGTGAGGCTCTTCGAATAAAATGTCCTCTTTTTTTACACCATCTTGCTACTCCAGTAGGGTGCTTAGCTTTAGGAATTGTAGGTTTTGAGCCCAAAACCCATGATGAGAAGGAGTAGAGTGTATTTTCTGACAGATAGTCTGTGAGCAAATGAGGGTTTGGTGGTCTCAGAGCTTGATGGCTCTGATCTAATACGCTGATTTCTCCTCTACTCCCTCGGCTACATTTGTAAAACTTAATAATCTGATTTTTGAGATCTTGTGTTTGAACCCACAAACCTTTCTTCTCATGGAAATACCCCAAACACCACCACGTTATTCTGGACAGAAGTGTCTGAAGTGTGCTGTTACACCAGGGTGCTAAGCCAACCTAACAGCTAACTATTAAAAGTTTCTTGTTTTCCAATCCCTTTCCTTGCATCCATCCTATCTTTTAGTAAACCTGTTCAGTTCAATAATTTGTCATATAACCATTTACTTTTTTCCTAAGATTAGTGAATTAAACCAGCTCATAAAGGGCTGGAGAAAAGTTTTACAGCCAGCAAGACAGAGGGACAACCTGGCCAAGACTGTGGAGAAGGTAACAAGAAAAAAGACTTTGATTTCCAGAAGTCACCAGTTTTTTTCCTCTACCAGCTTAAGTCAATTTATCCTGCCACACCAAACCTTCTCATTCAGCTGTTGATGCTTCTCCAGTTTGCATATATAGATCAACACTTTCTAGCCCAAACACCAGAAATCAGGCATGTTTGCTGTCAGGTGAGTGTGCCTGTCTAAGCTAAACAGCCCCTCTAAAACAAATACCTCTACTGCCCAGTAACTATTGCCATCTCTGCTTCTCTCCTACTGAGTGTGAAGAATCTCTGAATACCCCAAGCAGTAGTTTCCAAACCATAATCCATGGTTGATAGCCATGGTAAGTGTTGTATAGCTAGTCTGGCAGAACTGTATCATACTCCGTAACTGTAAACTCCTAAAATTCACCGGGTTATAGCAGTAGCCAGCGAGGAAGTTTTGTACTGAGGGGGAACACCCTCAGAAACCTATGGATGCACCTAGTGATAAAGCTTACCTGCTCTGTGTCTTTGTGCGTGAACTGAAGAAAACACCAACTACAGCTTAGGGCCAGAGCAAACCTCAGTCTATGGCCTCAGTGGTACTGCTCTCATCTTCAGCCAGTGAGGCTGGTCGCCATGAACACCAAACACTCAATACAGTTCAAACTGGATAATGAAGCAGTTATGGAAGTTTTTGTAAGTCTTTCAGCAAAGAGGGAAAAAACAACAACAGTAACTTCAGTATTTTGGTTCAAATTGAGCTGCCTGGTTTCTATTATTTTTGGATTTCTTGCCAAGCATCTTTTTTTCTTCCTTTATGCCAACTCACCAGCAACTCACTGTGTAATTCATGAAGCAACAGCTTCATCAAATAATCTCCCCAAATGTGAAATTGTTTTAATACTTACCTTCAGTGGCAGTTACAACACAGAAACAAAGAATTGTTATACATTAATTCCCTGAATTTCTGACTCAAAAAGAAGGTACAGCATTTTAAATACAAGGTTAAATTAAATAATTCTACTCAATTTACTAAAAAATAAGGTAGCCCATACTATGCATATGTATTTATATAGATATACACACACATATATATAAAAATATAAAATATATGCTATATATTTATATCTGTTATAAAAAATTTCTACTTCTGGCTAAAAAAAAAGCCCCAAAATTACTACTGAGTTGTTCCAAAAAATCAAGCCAGCTCTGATTTTATGACTAAATTTCATGACTCATTTTCTTCTTTGGTTCTAGGATCTTTCTGCAGACACCCCCAAAAATGAGGGAACTGCTTTTGTTTCTGCTGAATACAAATGGAATAAACTGCATCTCTCACAGTAGAGAGAATATTTTAATAGTTTCAAGTGCTCCTGAAGTGCAAGTGGAAGCAAATGGAAAAGATGTACATCTACAGCCTAGTGCAACTGCAGTCCACAGCTTTCACCAAACAATGCTCTCATGCAAGGTAGGGTGCAAAGAAACCATCGCACCTCTTCAGAGCACCCTGAACACCCCCACACCACGTTTCCATCCTCCTCTATTTCGCAGACTCCTGACCCACCTCATCCAATCCTTGAGTCACATGAGCACTCCTCCTCCCTTCAGTCACTTTTTGGGAAGCTAAGGGCCTTTTACATGATTGCTACCTGACTGGTTTGTAACCAGGCAGGCCAGTTTTACTGCTGCCTTAATGACTGCAAATGAGACAACTGAATTTTCCAGTTTTCTGAGTGGCCACTCCACCAGGGGCTGTGTGGAAACGCGGATGTACACACCTGGCCACAGCCCTGCAGGCTCCCAGCACTTGCACCACATCTGTGCAGTATCCTTGGCATGGTTGATGCCACTGCACACACAAGAGCATCTGAGCATGCAACCAGTAATTTTCAGATGCATTTTTCTTTTTAATAACTGGCCAGTTGGCATGCTTAACTCCATTTTTCTCCTCTTGCGGGATGATCAGCCTCCCATTCCTATCAATAGTCTGCAAGAGGTTTTGTAAATCATCCTCTGGTAACATTAGGGCTTCCCACATCAAATTTCTTCTATGTCCTCTTTCATCCCGCTTCCCATGCACCCCAAATCCTCATTCCAATATATCTTTCTTCTGTGCAGGAGGCAGGTCTTTCAGAGTGCCAACCTTTTGAGCTGCTCTAGGAGGATGGGTAGAGAGGAAGCTGAGGATATTATCCTGGAAGGTGTTAACGGCCACCATCAAATGATTCTTTGATCTCCAAGCAATTACAGAGCTGGGCCTGCTAACCAGATGCAAGGGGCTCCCCTCTTTCCCTGCTTCTTCCTTCTGCATCCCAGACGGACAGAAATGCCATCAACTTGAGAGCAAGGCCCTATAAACCAGTAACAGGTTTATTTTGAATTTAAAAAGAAGAAAAGGACTATCTTGCTTTCATAAGAGATGTCAGAAATGAGTCTGCAAACTCTGAAAGGGACTTTGTTAACAACTCCTGTCTGCTTAAAAGCTGAATATGTGCCATTCGAGTGCTGAAGTTTAACAACCTTTAAGATTCTTCGAAGTTCTTATCACAACCATGTATAACAACAAAGAATTCTTTTAAAGCATATGAGATTGTTTTACAGCTTTCTACTAATTAGTACTGCTTTTATTATATAGGGCAAGAAAATGACATTTTTTTCCTAAACTGGCAGTGAACAGCCAATTCAGTAAGCTGCATTTTTGTTTTCTGTGACAGGGCAGTGGAAAAATCTCTTTCATTTATTAGGTCTACAGAGAACAAAGCTGGCCGGGTGTCAAATCTGCTTTGTAAAAGCCTAGATCTATTCAGCCATGTGTAGATACCATAATTCTTTACAACCTGTTACCAGTATCAACTTCACAAAAGATGAAACTTCAGTGTCTTCCAATGAGTGTTACTGCAACCCTTTTTAAAAGGGAGCAAAAACCTGAACTGACAGT
>JAOEHY010000215.1:7341-43463 GCA_025447955.1 Psilopsiagon aurifrons | reverse complement strand
CTCAACCTGTGGGAGTTGCATTCTTTCGATTCTCCATGTAGCAAACTGCGTGGCTGATTTACGGCCTAAACCACGACGCCATCCTAACAGATCTTTCAAATTTTCACCCTGTACCTTGCAGAAAGAACCTGGAACTATAAGAGTTTTCAATGTCATTTTAAATTCACTCTTTGCATATCTAACACTTCATTAGCTACTCATTTATTTCACTAGCCATTCGTTCCTTTCATCTGCTCTGACTTGCATTAAAAAGGGGGGAGTATCTGCAGTGTATGTCCAGAACAATTATTTTAGTCTTAAAATCAAGAAAAAAAAAACCCAAACAAATTAAAAGAGCATGTGTTTTAGCATCAGAAATCTATTCATACCTCATCTGTGTTGTAGATGACTTGTAGCCCAGAAGAGATCATCTCAACCAAATAGAGGAGAAATAATGACACAGCATTTATCTGAAGTAATTAAAGACATAAAAGAAATTATAATTAACTTTACGTTTATTGGAGTCATATAAGCAAGGCGAATATGGTACAACTTAAGAACAGAAATGGTCCCACCATAACACAGTTTCGTTTCTTCAAAAATATTATCCCAGTCTACCAGTATCAAAGAAATAATGGTGTGAAAACAATCGATACGAAGAAATACCACAAACAGGCACTGTCTTAGAAAACTGCTGCTGCAGTATAATTTTTTAAATTATTTGAAACTATGATATGAAAAAGTTTGTACTTAGGCATGATGCTCTGACCTACAGGCAATCACTTTCGTCACAAGCAGTTTCACAATCTATTAGCAAGCAGAGCACCAAGAAGGCAAGCAGCATATTGAATAGTACACAGCATATCTGGTCCAACCCTAAACATTCTATGGCTCTGTGATACCTAAAAAGCAAGTAACTTTATCCATAACTGGAATTTTAGCATTATCAATTGACAGAAATATCATTACAACATTCAAATACTGTTATATTTGTGAAAATTCTTTTCTTTTGTACCTGTATACAGCATTTATTAACAGTAATCACCTTTAGCAGCTGTACAGATGAGCATCATAGTATCAGTTTATTAATCACAGAAAACTGCTTTTGTCACACAGAATTCTATTATAACTGAGAATTTGTCCAGTAGGAAAAGTAAGTTTATAACAGTAAGTTGCATCAATGAGCTATAAAACCACAATCCCAGCATATGAAATCCAGAGAAAACATCTAGAACAAAAAATTGGATTCTCATTTGAAACATGGCAGATTAAGAACAAAATCCAAATTCTAAAAATTCCAAAAGATTTAAAGACCACTGACTCCAATTTCTTCATACAATATGAAAAGCACCAAGTACAGGTAACATATTTCATTCTCCCCAACTGAACCACCTCAGTTACTCAGCTGTTGTCTCCAACGTGCTGAAATGGCTCTATTTTTTGAGATTTGCTGATGACAGAAGGGAATGTGCATTCATTTTTATGGGAAGGGTTGAGCTGCCACAAAACACAAGAGACTTTGAACTATTACTCAGTACTCCCCAGGTGCCAAAATTATTGTCTCCTTTTTCAGATAGAAAATGTGTATTTTCAGGAAGCTCCACATAAAAGTTCAAAATGCTATCTTAGGATAACCCCACAAATTGTTGTTCTCAGTACGTTTACTGTACAAACTATTTAAGTGATGTCACCATAAAATTAAATACTTATCAATCTACTGTCACTTCTGAATAATTTCATTAGCAATTTCTGAACTAAAAGGAGTATGCAGTTATGGAATGCTAAATAACAAGGTCATGAATGCAAAAAAGGGTCTGAATGTAAACAGAAGGAGAAAAAAAGAGCAAACCAACACTTTGGAAATTGAAGCCAGTAAAACAATCAATTATGCAGTGAATCCAACTAGAAACCACTACATGAAACAGTGAACAACAATTTGCAAATATACAAAGCTGTTGACTGTGTATTAAATCTTTACTATGAATGAAAATTGCTCAGACTTATGGAAAATAAAGCCAGGAATGTTAATAAAATATATAATATCAATGGCAGATTACACTAAATCCTTTGTTTTACTATTTCCACATTTTTGTGCCAGGATTCTTTATTGACAGTCATCTGCTGCTCTCAAAAATACCAACCTCATAACCAACCATCTACCTCCACAAATCCCGCAGCTATTTCAGTTCCTTCTGACCAAAACATATCACTGAGTTGTATTTCAAAGCCTTTTTCACTGAAAGATACAGAAGGATTTTCTGTTTTGTCAAGTACAAGACATTTAACACAAATCTGAACAGAGACAGCTGCATTGTGAAAGAATGGAGTCAACAGTAACATTATTTAAAATCATCCAAACTTTCACTTATTTAAAATCATCCAAACTTTCACTTACACGCACATGCATATTTTACCTGAAGGTGGCTGTACTCCTCATGGGAGAAGACCTCATCTCCAGTGTGTGCGCTGAAAACAGAATGAAGACATTCAGATGGTTTGGGGTCTTGCTTAAATTGCTGAACCTAAAGGTGGATTTAAAGGCAAAACATTAATCAGAGTCAATAATTTCAGTACATTTGGCAACCACAAATTCACTATGTAACTAAGGTATTTCAAAATTTATTGCTATGACCGCAATATAAAATTTATAAAAAAACAGTTACAGAAACTTACTATAATATATACTTAAAGTATACATAAAGGATACAAATACTCAACACATCTATCTAATCTGTAATAGACAGGCACAGACACTTTGTCACTTCCATCTTCTGGACAAATACCACCTCATTTTGCTGGTGCTGAAATCTCAGCAGAAAGCATACCATTCCTACTTTGAATTCTCAGTTCTGAAATGTACAGATAGAATTCTGACCAGTGAGTTCTCAGCTGGCTCACCATCTTTCCCTAGCAGAGGACCATGAATTTCAACTACTTACTCACATACGGGGCAACTCCCCCCCTCACCTTCATGCCCTGTCTTTATCCATCCAGAGCATTCCAGTCACCTGAGCTATCCTACCACACAGCTGTGACCCCAGACAGCCCCGGAGCTGCACACACAGTTCTAATTCCTTTTAGTTCCCCATGCTGCATGCATGGGGAAGTGAAGGGCATTGCTAAGAGGCACCCAAATATGCTGATACCCCAGAAAGGGTACAACAGCCTTCTATTCCATAGTGCTGTCCCATAGATACCTCCTTATTTTCACACCTACTCTTGGGACAATTCCACTTCAGTTAATGTTGTGTGCCTTCTGTTCATATCATCCCAAACTCTTTGCTTGCCTACCCCATCCCCACTTGATTGTTGAGCAGTCTCTCTCCCCCTCACCATTCCTAGTGTAAAGCTCTTACCAAAGTGCAAAAATTACATTAGCAACAAGAATTTCAATAATTTTTGTTAATCACAATCCATAAAATCCAATAATTATTGTTGTACAACTTGACAATGTGACAAAATTTTTAAAACAAAAAAATATTATTGTTATTAATACTAACAATTTTTAAGCCTTCTGGGTTCTAGATATACAAAGCATTCAGAAATCACGACAGGTAGATCACGTAACAAATGATAAGCTGTAAGAGCCAAGAATCCAGTATAAAAGAGAACTTCGAAAACACTGGAAAAAATGGGAGCAGTTTGTGACATTCAGATGTTCAGTGAAATGTTTACAGATACTAGATGGCAAAGCTGATAGCTTATAAAGAAAACAAAAAGATTATAGATAGGAAGAACAGTAACCCAGATTAAAATTACTTTTTATTCATGGACATTATCATTGGACCTCAGAACAAGCCTCTATGATACAGAATTTCTTACAGGAGAGATGGAATGCAGTAAGCCAAGTATTAATACAAGACGATAACAATAAAGGGGTGAAACAAGAACTACAGTAGTTTTAAAGTAGTTTTGATTCCTTTTTTTCATCACAAAACACGAGGTCTGTGATGTCAGGAAACCATTTGAATAAACAATTTGCACTCTCAGAGAGCAACACAATATTACATCTGCAATTTTTGTCACAAGCAGCATCATCTATTCAAGTCATGCTTTGGGCATATATAATAAATATTATTAAAAAATATATTCCTTCTACATGAGGCCAGCACATAGAGTCTCTCAGAATAGAGTCCTGTTTGACTTAGGCCTGCTAGGTACTAGAGACTGATTATTACTACACTGTAGGAAGACAGAAGCATTTACAGCAATCAAGGGAAAACCTGACAACTGTTAGGTCATCACTGTGACACCTGTGTTAATTTAATGCTTGTTATTCATATTTGCACTCATCATCCTCAAAACAAACTACTGCATGTCAGAAAGAAAAGCAACACTTCAATTGTTTTTTACCAATTTCTTTAGTATTTCGGTTATAATTACTGATAGTACACACATACAGACTTTACACTGCAGTTCATGTGCTTAGAAATGATGGAAGCTATATAATAACATGAAAATAGTTTTTAATAATAGTTAAAACTCAGTGACATGAAACTGAAAATAATCACATGGAATGCAGATATTTAACTACCTGCAGAATTACTGCTAACCACTATGCAAAATTCACCACATCTAAATTTTGATAAGGAAAAGCCCTGAATATCCCTGAATATTTAGGATATACTCACAAGAGGATTACAGGCTGAATGAATCAACTGTATCGTAAGTAAACTACTCTGTTTCCTTATTCATTTTGATTACCACTTTTCTGAATTTACCTCATAAGCTCAAGGAATACTGGGAAATGGCTGCTAAAATAACTAAGCAATATAATCAAAATCATCACATAGGTAAGGATAACAACTGCAAGTACAATAACCAAGAAAACAGTACCCCACCTTAGCCAGAAGAAATTTTGCATCTATTTAAGCATGAAAGTGACATTAAAAACCCCCAATTACTTAATGTTTAAACAGGATAAATAACTGCAAAAGGAACCCAAAGAAGTTTCAAATATACTCTGCAGTTTACTTTGCTAAATGCTTCTCTCTTCTATATCCTGCAATCTGACAATAACAGAGCAGCTGTTCTTAGCTGGGCAACACAGTAATACTGCATTTCCCTTTTGAAGTTTATATTTAGAAATCAGTTTTCTCAGTTCAATTAATTCCTTAGAATTAACTAAGAGCTTGTGCCCATACAATAGTGTTTTACCTTATCAGCCTGACGCATGTAGCAGTAAAGAATTCCTCTCATACACTTAATAGCAGAATGCTCCAGTTCATGAGTCCTTCCCTTGTCATCATCAATACGCCTGTGTAAGAGAGGTAACTTGTAAAACAAATTGGAAATGCGTTGAGGGTGAGAAGACACATTAGTGCTTTGGAATACTAAGTACATAGCTAACACAGTTCTACAGTGGTGCCCATACTCATATCAACTTATTTACAGTCCTACCCACCTATCCTTATCCTTAATAACATTTAAAATTATTTTATGTCACAATTTACACATTCACATTTCAGAATTTAAAACCAACCAAAAAAAAAAATATAGGCCTTTCTGATATTTTAACATTGCAAGCTACTATTCCGTGTTCCTTCAGAGATCTAAAACACCAAGGCAACTTCTCTTTAACTCTACAAAGTATCTGCTATTCATAATCAACCAGTCACTTTCCTGATGATGCTGATAACCTACAGCTGTACATATAAGTCTCAAAAGTTCACTACTCTGAATGTCCAGAAACGTGTTTCAAGATGCCTTACCATTTTTATACCATAAATTGAACACTCACTACATTACTAAACATATACAAAAAAAAAAAGCCAAATCCTATTTTTTTTTTAACTGTGTTCAGTGTATTGCAACCTTCACCATCATATACAGGCATTCTCTCTTTTCAAGCTCTCAATTTCTGATTGAGCCTTTCAGCGGAAAAACACATCATGTTAAGTTACAACAACACGTCTCTGATACAAATATACAAACCGGCATAATATGCACTCTCCTACTTCTCACTCCACTGAACAGCTGTTACTAATTTGACGACAGGTAAGGGGATGATCACCATACTGCAACTAAAAATACCCTTTTTCACTACGCTGAGCATTTCAGTAGTATATGCTATGGTTCTACTACCTACACTGAAAATAAGAAAGGAAGTGGTAACATAAAAAAACATATACATTCAGAAATTATGCTATTTAAATAACAACCTTAAATTCAAGAAATATACTTGCTTTCAGTCTGAAACAATGAGAGAAAAAACAACTCCACACGTAACAAAACCAGAAAATGCAAAATCAATAGGTTAAGGTGCTTGTTTAAGCAGGAGGATTTATTCCCACTTTTATCAGACCAATGAATCATAGGGTTGTTAAGATTGGAAAGGACCTTAAGATCACCTAGTTCCAACTCCCCTGCCATGGGAAGGGACACAACCCACTAAACCATGCCACTCAAGGCTTGGTCCAACCTGATTGAATACCACCAGCAATGGAGCATTCACAACTTCCCTGCGCAACCATTCCAGTGCCTCCCACCCTTATAGTAAAGAATTTCTCCCCTATATTCAATCAAACTTCCCCTTCTTGAACCCATTGCTCCTTGCCCTATCACTACAGCCCCTAAGGAAGAGTCCCTCCCCGGCATCCTTATATGCCCCCTTCAGATACTGGAAGGCTGCTGTGAGGTCTCCACACAGCCTTCTCTTCTGCAGGCTCAACAGCGTCAACTTTCTCATCTTATCTTCATACGGGAGGTGCTCCAGTCCCCTGATCATCCTCGTGGCCCTCCTTTGGACTTGTTCCAACAGTCCTTTTTATGTTGAGGACACCAGAACTGCACAAAATACTCCAAGTGATGTCTCACAAGAGCAGAGCAGGACAGGATCACCTCCCTCAACCTGCTGGTCAAGCTCCTTTTGATCCTCTTGTGCAGTGGGCCTAAGGTCTTCATTGTCACAGTCCCTGCGTCTGCCTTCAAAGACTTGGTTGGTGTGGTCAGAGCATTTGCCAGTGAAGACTGAGGCTAAAGGAGTCATTAAGAACCTCAGCCTTCTCCAACTCCAGGGTAGCCAATTCTCCCAATAGCTTCTGGAGGGGGCCCATGCTGTCCCTAGCCTGTCTTTTATTTGAAGTGTTCCCATAGAATCCCTTCCTGTAGTCCTTAACATCCCTAGCAAAGTTTAATTCTAAGTGGGCCTTAGTCTTCCTAACCTAGTCCCTAGCTTCCTGGATAACATCCCTGTACTCTTTCCAGGCTGCCTGCCCTTGCTTCCACCTTTTATAAGCCTCTTTTTTCCTTCGATGTTTCCTCAGAAGCTCCATGTCCATCCATGGAGGCCTCCTGCTGCAATTCCTTCTAGTTGGGATGCATCACTCCTGAGCTTACAGCAGATAATCCTTGAATATCAGCCAAGAGTCCTGGGCCTCCCTGCGCTGTAGGGCTGTATCTCATGGAACCTTACTGAGCAGGCTCCTGAAGAGGCCAAAGTCCACTCCCTTGAAGTCCATTGCAGTGAGCTTGCTGCACACTCTTCTCACTGTCCTGAGTATCTGGAACTCAATCATCTCATGATCACTGCAATCAAGGCTGCCCTGGAGTGTCACATTTCCAACCAGCCCTTCCCTGTTGGGAGCACGAGGTAAAGCATGGCACCTCTCCTTGTCAGCTCTTCTATTACTTGCAAGAGGAAGCTGTCTTCCACACAATGGAGGAACCTCCTGGATTGCTTGTGCCTGGCCATACTGGCCCACCAACAGGTATCAGGTCAACTGAAGTCCCCCACAAGAACAAGAGCCTGAGCGTGTGAGGCTGTTCCTATCTGTCTATGGTGTGCTTCATCCACCGAGTCCTCTTGATCAGGTGGTCTGTAACAGATCCCCACAATAATGTCTCCCATCGCTGTTCTTCCTTTAACCCTGACCCACAAAGTCTCTGTCAACTGCTTACCTGTCCCCAGACAGTTCCATACTCTCCAGCCTATCCCTAACATAAATAGCAACTCCCCCACCCTACCTACCAGGCCTGTCTTTTCTAAAGAGCCTGTAACCTTCCACTCCAACACTCCAGTCATAGGAGCCATCCCACCATGTTCTGTGATGCCTATTATATCATACCTCTGTAAACATGCACACATCTCTATTTCCTCTTGTTTGCTCCCCATGCTACGGGCGTTTGCATAGGGGCATCTGAGCCGAGCTCCAAATGAAGCTGGCTTATTGGCTGGAGTGGCTGGAATATCTCTACATTGCTTTGAGCATTTGTTATAGGTGCTGTCAACTGAGCGGGTATGTTGGGATGGAATGATGCCCCTCTCCCACCACATCTAGTTTAAAGCATCCTTGACCGGTCTGGCAAGCCTTTTACCACACATGAAAGCTCATGGTATGGTATTTTTCCTCTATTCACAACATTAGCACTGGCATGAATCAAGCACAGTAATCTGTATGTAGCAGAGAATGCAGCCTTCCACATAAGTATTTTGCTCATTTAGCCATTCACTTAATTTCAATTATCAACCTTTGCCAAACAAAGTTCATTGCATAGCATCTGAAGTTCAGGTCCCTGGTCTAAGCACAACTGGGAGTAACAAACTATTTCTCTTGCTACTTTGCCCATCCTTCAACCTGCAACAAATTTCATGTATCATCTTCCATGACAGTACACAACAGAAACAGAAGACTGAATAACTTGGTAACATCACATCATGCTCTTTTCCATGAGTTGCTGAAAATTCAAAACAATCACTCCTGTCTCTTTCATTTTTCCTTCTGTTTCTTTTCTGTTTTGTTTTCAATTTTTTTTTTATTTCAACAATAAAGAGGTATTATAAGAAAGATGCAAAAATTTCAAATAAAACAAAATAAAGCAGTAATTGCACATTCTGACTATAAAATTCCTTTTATTTTTTTGCTATTTTATCAAAACTTTGAAACCTATTAGACTCCAGGTACAGCATCTCCAGAAGTAAATACAGAACTCGGCATCTTCTATTCCAAAATGCATAATATTGTTACATTTCCTAGAAGACTACTTTAATAACTTTCTTCAGAGTAGTGTCAGATACGGAATCAAAAGCAGTAAGTGGAGACACAAAAGAAACTCAAAACTTTTTATCTTCTAAGCAGATTATCTTTATTTCAACAGTAGCTCCTCTTATTGTTTCTGGCCCTACTTCTGTGAAATATACTAGAATTTTGTCCATGAATATGACCACTACCTCAGTACCAGTAGCTGATCACTAAAAAGAGGAAATTATCCAGTATCTGCACACCATCATTTTTTCTCAAAACTGCACTTGAGTTTTCACCTCTGTGTTTTCCTGGCTGGCTGGAGTGTCAAGGTTGGAATCAGGGAACACGAAATCTCAGAAAGCAATTTCCATAGTTATTTGACCTAAACGAGAGGGCATTATGAATAAATTATCTTCCATAGCTCTTAAGGTCTTACTACTCCACACAAACTCCTAACCTACTTTTCTAAGGAGTCAACAGTGGAAATGGAAGAAACAGAAAATAAGAGGAGCTAACAACTGAGACTGCCCACCCTTTGTACCTAGAGAGGAATATAGCCACTATTATTTCCCAAATAGACGTTTCTCAGCATTCAAGGATTCAGTCTGCTACAAGTACCCAGATTGTTACTACCTGGGACAAACCTGCTTCTGCTTCATACTGTTCTACTACACTTAAAATAAACAGTAATCCTTGAGTACAGTTTGCCTCAAAAACCTTTTTTTTTTTTCATAGCATGCATTAATTCCTCTGTTTCAGAATACTGATACCAATTTAATTATATGAAAACATGTTTACTTACCAAAAGTAGAGTGGCATTTTTTAACTAGTAGCTACATACATATTTTTATTGAGATATGCAAACATTTACTCAATGAGTTTACAAAACTTTCTTGTTCAAGCTTCATCTTCAAAAACATTCTTGGGGAACTGTGTAACAGAAAGAATGTGAGCAATATGAGTTTAGAAGTTATTCACCTGTAAGCAAGGGCTAATGCCCAGGCACATGCAGCACAGTAAAGACTGTCATGTACTTTTGCCTTTTGGTTATCCCCATACGTCTTTGTAGGAAACAGACCCGTGGTTGGGCTTTGATGAAGCAGCAACGTTGACTTAACTGGAAAAAGGAGGAAAAAAAAACAAACCAAAAACAGTATCAACAACACTTATGCTTCTTTCAGTTTGCACATAAATTTTCAGGAATAAATCAAGATGTAAACAACCTGTTCGAGCATGCACAACGTAAAACAGACAACAGAGAAAGGTAGGGAGAAAGACATACACAAATTTTTGCCATGTTGGCTTCCAATCAAATGAGACCTTTTTATAAAAACAAACACCCAAAGCCCCCCCGTATTTGAAACTATTTATGTGCCTCTGTTCTCATACAACCCACTCCATATAGAAACTCTACAATGCAATCCAGTAATTTCCCTTTTCATGAAAAATAATAGCTAAAATTTAAACAGTTAAACTCCGTAGAATCCTACATTTAATAAAAAGTGAATTTTTAACTGAGGCCAGATGATTGCATCAATTTTTTTAAAAAGGAAAGGAATAAGTAAGAAGAATGGCAGACTACAATTATTTAACTCAGTACTTTTAACATAAAAATGCAATACAATCCCCAACCCCCCCCAATAAAAATACACCACCGCTTCTTTAACGTATATGATTTGGTTTAAAATGATCTCATAATGAAAAGAAAAACACTAAAATTGGCTTAAAATAAGTTATCTAACAAATAAGACTTCGGCACTACAATTAATATCAGATATTACCTTGTCCCAAATCACATGTCTAACTATTACAAGTACTACAAGAAAGCTTTTTTCCATTTAAAGTTTCCTCAGCTGTAGCTGGCTAATGCCACAATATTAAGTTACCACTTTTACCAATATAATTCTAAATTCCATCCTACATGTGGACTGGATTTCCAAGTACATATTTTCATTTTCAACAAGTGTAATTCAACCCTCCAGTTTTTGCGTCTTCCAAATTCACAGCAGAAATTTAGGAAACTATCCTCAAGTAGGAATAATGATACCTAACAAGTAAATATCAATTCTAATTCATAATTGGGTCAGTTCAAGCATCAGAAACTGTCAGCCGATTACCTTTACCCCTCCCCCTCCAAGATTATCAGGTGCAACAGAAGTTATTCTACTATTCAGCAAATGCAGATGATAATTTTGAACACACGTGTCATGGGGAGAATAAAAGTAAATCCCATGGGTTGAGATAAGAACAGACCACTAACAGACCACTACCAAAACCACTACTACTACCACCATAATGTAAGTGATAAGGGAAATAATAATGAGAAAATATAGAACTAAAAAGGAAAGAGAAAAAAAACCCAAAACAATAAAAAAAGTTAGGCACAACACAATTCCTCAGCACCTGCTGACTGATACGCAGCCCAACCAAAGCAGCAATGTGGGCCTTCTGCGTGACTCCCCCAGTTTATATAGAGGGCATGATGTGCTGTGTTATGGAATACCCCTTTGGCTACTTTGGGTCACGTGCCCTGTCTCTGCTTCCTTCTGGCTTCTTGTGCCCCTTCTCATTGGCAGAGCATGAGACTGAAAAGTCCTTGATTGGGACTTAGCATTACTTAGCAACAGCTGTAAACGTCAGTGCATTATCAGCACTGTTCTTAGAGTAAAGCTGAAAACCCAGCACTGCACCAGCTGTGAAGGATTAAAATAACTGCTATAGCTGAACCCAGGACAACAGGTCATGATTTTTCAAGATAGGAACAAAAAACTCAAATACATGCATTATACAGGAATGTCATAAGAAATTATAAATGACAGAATGCTATACCTCTCAGAAAATAAAAATCCTTATTAAAAGCTGAAGATACTATTTTGAGAGAAAGCTAATTACTGTCATAACCATAACTGTAAATACTGTAGTCAGTTACACTAGAAATCTTTCATGGTAGGAACAACTGTTAACTTACCGATTCTATAATAATGATCCAATTTATCCCACAAACTTCCCCCCTCTGGTTTTGGAAGGTTAATACTTTTAAGTGGCTCATAAATTGAACCTAAAAAAGAGAAAACAAAATCAAGACCAGAATTAGTCTAATAATTGCACTATTGCTAACAATTATTGCAATATGACTTTTTCACGTTCGTTATATAAAAGCACAACTCATCAAATTCCAATTCAAACAAAAGAAGTTGCAATACTTCTAATCTCAGAGAATAATTTTTATACAAATTTATTCTACACGATCTGTCCACACAAACAAGATCTCCATCTAAATCTCTAATGCCTTGTAGATATCCAGCTACAGCACATGCTACACGAATGTACAGTTTAATTATTGAAGATAGCCTACTAAATGTTAAAGATTTTCTAGGAACATTTTCTTACAAGTATGCCACATAAAGCATTCCTAAGGATTTGTAGAAAAACAGAAGGAAGAGGGCCAAAAGTAGCCCAAATTTAGCTATTACTTCCCTACTTGCCTTCTAAAATGGTGATGTGCAACACCATTAACATTTGACCCTTCTTAACATCATTTTCACCCACCCCAGCAATAAGCTTAGCTAATTTCATGACTTGAATCAAAAAAGGGATTAGCTTGAATCAAAAAAGGGATTAGCTAGGTACTACCAAAGCTTAAATAACCTACTCAACACATAAAGCTCCCAAATTACCTCTATTCCAGAGAAATACAATGCTGTCAAATCTATATATTTCCTTCTAAATATCCCACAAATTGACTGCTTTCCTATTTGCACCTGAAAAGCCTGTTTTCCTGATGGCTGAAATGAGCTGCCCATTCAGTTTCTTAAAAATGACTGGGGTAAAGCACTTCCAGCTTCTAATTTAAGAGTAACATATTGCTCTCCTTCCATAAATCAGCTTCATTTGGTTTTCTGGATGGCAAGATCTCCCAGAGCCATCTGATAACTGGAAGAATGAGAATTTCTCCTTTCCAGACTGCATGATGACCTTCTGACAAGCTAAGAAATCAACTGCTAGAGAAGCCCAACCAACCGAGCAGTCTGGCAGGATGCAGCACAACAGCATGCTGCTATTCAAGCTGCCTCTTTAGCACTCACAGCACATATCCAAGCATTACACAGGAGATTGTCCATACACAAGGTCTCATCTAAATGAAATGAATACATGTGGAGTGGTGACAGAAACTTGATTAAGCAAGTCCTGTGGTGGGGAGACTGGAAAATACTCCTTGCCTCTCAAGAACTCAAACCTCACCCTCCAAATTATTATCATTTTTGGTTTGCAATCATAGTAGTTAAAAAAAAAAATAAAAATCCAAAACCGACAAAAATTCACCCTTCCTTGAAGAGACTCCTGTGGATCTGTGGTGACTGGATTCTTGGTGACATTTACCAACACATCTGAGCTTCGCCACAGCTTCTCCTTCCCTCACTGGGAGAGGTTAAGTTACAAATAACATGCTCACATAGGGAAAGGGCCAGAGAAGGAAGCATGGAGAGCCCAATTTGTCTGAGTTGCCTATAAGAAACCGAGCTAAAAGAAATGAAGTTGTTCTGCAGTGGAAAAGAAAAACTGTATGTCACAACTTTAGCATCTTCTTCTTAAAAATCAACAGAATGAGGAGCATGAGAATGCCAAAGCACCATGTATAAATTATATTCTTTTTGATGCTTGAAACTTTACTAGCAGAAATAAATTAGAACAGCCAGAGTAGACTGTTAATGAAACAAAAAGGTGAAAAGAGTTCAAGGCTCAAGAAAACTGACCCCCCCAAAAAAATTTGATGCCTTGAAAGCATCTGTTAAAATACTCCTGCTACAGATAGGACAAGTTGGTTCAAGGAACATTCAAAATCAAAAGGTTCCACATACTCTTTATTAATTCCTCATTAGCATCTATATAGTTTATGTTTTGCTTGGGTATCCAGAGCATTCTGCTGGAAAAATTCTGGGTAAATTATGTTTCATTGTACTACAATTTATTCAAACTCAAGAAACAGGACAAATTTGAAGCTAGCTGTTCTTTCCGTGTGCTGTTCTAGTGAGACCAAAACTCAGTGGAAGGTATTTTTAGGATAGCTAAAAAAAGACCATCTGTGTTCTTTTCCAACATCTAGTTGAAAACTCATTTAAATAAAATAAAAACCTGCCACAGAAAACTATTTTCAATTAGATATTTAAAACAGGTTTACAAACTGGGGGGAAAAAAAAAAAAAGAACATGCAAATAGTATCCTTGAGTTCTGAGTTTGTATCTGAAGAGCATTCTTGAGAAACGTAACTACAATATCAATTTCAAATATGATTTTTCATAAATATCTGACTTCACTGTAACTGCACAGCGTGAGTTTTGCTGTAGATAAATAAGTAGATATGCTAGGAAGCAATATAAAAAATATTTTGTTGATTTATCAATGTAACAACCCTATGCAGTATTTAAATAGGGCGCACGATCCTTTCACAAAGAATGAAGCATGCCCATTACTTCCCTATAGAAGTGTACTACTGCAAGTCTGTAAACAAAAAAAAACCCAAACCAACAAACCAACTAAAAAAAAAAAATCACTAAGAAAACAAACAGATAGGAAATCAAAAGTGTTGCTTCTTGCATTAATATATTTAATCCCCGATTGTTTCCAGATACTGCACTGACTAAATACACTCTACCTAGTACAGTGGGAAGTTCTTTTGAGGTAAGCTATGAGCAGTGTAAATACTTATGCATACACAACCTCTGGAGCTGAGAATAATATGTTACCTTGATGTTACAGTACTTTCCCATTCACTTCATTTTTATTCCAGCTACATTTGCAATTAGCATAACTGCTCTTCAGAGAAGAGCTACAAACTGCCCAGATGTTTAGATTTAAAAGCTATGGCAAACATTTTGAAATGCTCCTCCCAAATTCATATAAATGGAAGCTTTGAACACCCACACATTCTTCAAGATGGCATCAACTGCAGATACTAAAAACCCGTGTCAGAATGGAGTACTGGGCCTAGTCTATGGATAAGATTTGCATACTTCAACAATTGATTATTCAAATTTTTCAAAGCACAGCATTTATAAAAAAATACAAACCAAACACACCTGCCTGAATTTTGCTTACAAACAAATGGAAACAACATGACAAGAATCTTATTTCCAGAATGAAACTGGTTACTTGCATAATTAATCAGCACATACTCTCAAAAACCCTCAAAAAACCAAACAAAAAAACAAACAAAAAAAAGAGCCAACTACCAGTTTTCTTTCTAGATTTTGTAAGAATAAAAACTGACCAGAGCCCTCTAATCTGACACTAGCTCTGGATGTAAGACAACACAGGAAACGTAAACAAGTTCAGGCCTTTAGATCACAATTAATTTCATTACCCAGGAAGTCACTGGGACTAAAGAGGATTTTATTTCTTCATACAGCAAAGTTTAAGAAATGATAACACATGAATAAATCAAATCTTACCAACATCACATTCCCCTCTAGACTTCTCCTCAATCTTTCCTGAGCTCAGTACAGTACTTAATACAGTACTGCAGAGACACAATACAATTTATGCTAATAGTTTTCTGCCATTAGATACCTCTGCTTTAAAGTCAAAACCCATTAGCAAGGTGGCATCAGAAAATAATTGTCAGAAGCATTTCCACTAGAAGGAAAATTCACTTCTCACATATGTAAATATGTGAACTCTGAGTCCATGAACTGAATGTGCACCAAATGCTGTTGCTGATGGGGATTTTTAATCACTACATAGGGAAGGAAACTATGATCTCACAGCTAACTCTGCTTTGAGCAAAGAGTCTGGAGTAGATCCTTTCCAAACTGAACTGCTCTACAATTTAGTGAAAACATGGGAAGGAAACTCCAGGAGAGGGGCTGAGGGAGGAAGAAAAAGGCATTAAGGTATTCCTCTATCTGAATAAACAGCAGGAATAAATACAAGGTACAAAGTATACCTAGGTTGTGGTCTTGTTTAACATCGTTGTTGGTGACGTGGACAGTGGGATTGAGTGCGCCCTCAGCAAGTCTGCAGATGACACCAAGCTGGGTGGTTTGGTTGATACACTGGAGGGAAAGAATGCCATCCAGAGGGCCCTTGACACACTTGTGAGGTGAGCTGATGCCAACCGGATGAAATTTAACCATGACAAGTGCAGTGCAAGGTCCTACACCTGGGTCAGAGCAATCCCAAGCACAGCTCCAGATTCGGCAGAAAAGAGATTCAGAGTAGCCCTGAGCAGAAGGACTTGGGGGTGTTGGTCAATGGAAAAATGAACATGAGCCGGCAGTGCGCACTTGCAGCCAACCACAGCCTGGCCTGCATCAAAAGGAGCACGAACCAGCAGGTTGAAGGAGGTGATCCTGCCCCTCTACTCTGCTCTTGTGAGACCTCACTTGCAGTGTGGTGTGCAGTTCTGGTGTCCCCAACATAAAAAGGACATGCAACTGTTGGAACAAGTACAGAAGAGGGCCACAAGGATGATCAGGGCACTGGAGCACCTCCTGTATGAAGACAGGACGAGAAAGTTGGGGTTGTTCAGTCTGGAGAAGAGAAGGCTGCATGCAGACCTCATAGCAGCCTTCCAGGATCTGAAGGGGGCATATAAGGATGCTGGGGAGGGATTCTTCCTTAGGGACTGTTGTGATAGGACAAGGAGTAACGGGTTCAAACTTACACAGGGGAAGTTGTGAATGCTCCATTGCTGGCAGTGTTCAATGCCAGTTTGGACAGAGCCTTGGGTGGCATGGTCTAGTGTAAGGCATCCCTGCCCATGGCAGGTGGATTGGAACTAGATGATCTTAAGGTCCTTTCCAACCCTAACTATTCTATGATTCTATGATAATAAACACACTGGTAAAAATGAGTAAAACCTTGTAATAGTTTCATGTAAATAGTATTAAAGGACAAAAGTTTTCAACTATCATTTATCAAGAAAAATAATGTGTTAGCCTGTGTATACAATTCAACTAGACTTTCATGAAAAAAGAAAAAATATGTATGAATTTATTTTGTCCTTTCTCTACTAATCATATGATGTGATTTCTCTCTACAGTACATTACACTTAACAGAAATTACTGATTTCAGAATTTACTATAACTAACAACAACATATCGAAGTTACTGAACACCAGAAATAAAACACTGACCATCACTGTCAGTGCACAGAAGCTTCTCATAATCAAAATACACCAAAATGCTAAAGTCTGCCAAGCAATGCCTGTAAATGCTACAAGCAAGGCAGGAAACCATACAGGATACTCAAGGCAGTCACTGCGACTTCTAAGAACTCAAAACAATAGCTCTTAAAACTACTAAAAATGATAATTTTGCGCAATAAACATCAAGTACCAATAAAATAATTAGGAAAGAGTAAGTATTTTTTTACTGCAATGTCAGTACTTCACATGTCCTTTATCATTACAAGAGGCAAAACAGAAATGCCACAGGCAGAACAGGGTAGCTGAAGTGACCCAGTTCTAGCAAGAAACAGCTGAAATCCCCTTACCTGGCTACTCTCACCAGCACCTGTATTGCTCCTATGTTTCAATACAGACTAAACCAGAGTCTTACATCATTTTCCACAGATCAGCCAGTATCATATGTGGATGCATCTGTTCCAGTCACTCTTTTCAATATATATTGAGCTAAATCAGTAACAGCTTTGACAACTTCCTATATTCTAGCTTATGCTGTACTTAAAGAGAAGCTGTAACAGTGAGCTTTATTTTGCTTCCACCTGGTTGCCAAACATCAAGCTTTGGAAGAGTGTCTGACTTATTGGAGATTTTACTTCTTTCCACCAAACGAGTCACATAGGGGGTTTTTAGGAGTTAATTCTAAACACCATTCTTGGCACGTCTTTCAAATGACAATCATCTTAAAAGGAGAAACCTCAGTTCAGAAAGTGTTCCACTGAGACACTTACAAGACCAAAAACCACAAACAGAATGAGATCTAAGCAGTAGATTTCAAACCTCAGTAGATTCCAATTTTCAAAAATTTCCACTGAAAGAGATCAAATTTTTAGGCTCCACTGTATAGTCCTAAAAACTGCAAGCACAAAACATTGCATGAAACACAAAGCAGTTATTTTTTGTTGAGTTAAAAAGCCACGAACAAAACCAAAACACGTAACAGCACACTTACCAAATTTTGAGAAAGCATGCGCAGAGAAGGTTCTGTCATCCAAACTGGCCATTTCAAATTGGTGCAGCTAATCACAAACGATTCAGGCTAAGCTATAGTGATTTTCAAAAGTGTTTAGTACATGTTAAAGGCAACCAGCATTAAATTAAGTTAAAGCAATGTTAGTGGAGTTATTAATATGACAGAGTGAAAACAAAAGGGGTAGGAAAGTTTCACTAAGTTTTATATTTCTCTCTCTCGACCCTAAAAATATGTTTTATTTCTCTTTTACTTCCATAAAACTTACCAGACTAAAATGAAAAAGTTAATCAGCACAAAGTCCATTTTATGGACATGAGACAGTAGCTTTGTTATTCAACAGGAAATCTGCACTGATCTTAAAAGAGTGCTGAATAAAATCTATTTGATATATTTCAAGATAAAATAAAAATACTGATTGCACTAGTGCATATAAAAGTGTTAAGTAATAGTAAAGAAAGAGCTGAAATTCTGCTTATACTTAGTGCTGCTTTTATCTGTTCCTAACAGTTAATTATCACAGCAGCAACAAATGAAACAGTATTTTATTGCTCAAGGAAGGAAAAAACAAAATTCTCAAATTTGGTTTTACTGTAAAAAATGTAATACATAAACATGAAGATATGGATTACCTCGTACAGGAGAGAGTCTTAAAGATGCTTTTCTGTCAACTACAAAATATGAACACATGCACTTCATGCACGTGTTCCGTGTTTACTGCATCTTACTCCAAGCATCATACTAAAACAACCTAACCAAACAAAACAGTTCCGCTTGTAAACTGAGAATCCAGAGCACAGATCCCAGCCAATTCAAAACATTATGAGTGAGTTTCAGTCACCTTCAATGACTGTACCAATCACGTCACTTTCTGATAGTGTCAGAAAGTAAGTATAAAAGCTCTGAAGTTAAACCAATTTTAACATACTTATGAAGATGTAGGAGTAGATTTGAGAACCAAGAGCATGGTTTGCATTTAGACAAGAATGTTACCTGGAAGATTAAGTATAAAATTTTATTTTAAAATCAAGTCTTTTATCAGAAAAGCATTTCAACTAAATTACTCCTTATTTCCTGAGTAGAAAAAAAAAAAAAAGCTCTTCATTTCCTATATAAGTGACAAAAATCTCTACAAACAGGAAAAGAAGAAAATGAACTACAATAACAACCTGTCATTTTCACAGGATATCCTTTCATACTCATTTAACAAAAAAGTAGAAAACTCAAGCACTTAAAATCATCCAAATGCCTTCTGCAGTCATAGGGTCTGAATTTGCATAGGCTGGTATGGTCCCTACGCCTCAGGGTTCACAAACACCCAACATGCAGGTTCCAGACTTTATTCTGTGGGCTACATTTGTAAATCAATTTTCAGATAACAATACCATGCAATCATAACTGTCCACAAAGCATCAACTCATTTACTGGACAGTCTTAATCACAGTATTCTGCAAATTCATACAACACAGAAGTAGAATTTCTAAAGCCATATGAATTAAACCAGTCTTCAATCAATCAATTTTCTTTATGAGTGCTCTCAGAAAGCCCCAGGTTTTCTTCACAGTCTGATCAGTTACTACCACAATAAAACTAATTGCAAATAACGCAAGTGACTAAGCTTTACACCACAGAGTTTGTCTGGAAAGCTATTTCCATTAGAGTATTAACAATAAAAGCCTTACTAAGGCTGCATTCAATTAAAAAAAAATATAAAGGGTCTTTTTTTGAACTTTGCGAATTCAAGCCAACTCAGTAAACATCATCCTGTCATTTAGGCGAGAACATAACTGCCACACAGTCCAAAAGTTCAGAACAGGAAATTCCCATGTTAAAAATAACTGCCAATGGAAACATGGCACTTCGGCGTACGTGACTGCAATTTTAAAATACTTCACCTGTTCGGCAGCCGCATAAACAGGTAAAAAAGGCTATGAGCGCTAGCCACCCGTACAGCACCATAGGAGCCACTTGTAGCCTGGCCGCCGCGAGACACGACCGCCCTTTGCGGATGCCTTCGCGCATGGCGGCGGGAAGCCCGGGCGCCCTGAGCCTGGGGGGCATGGCGGCGCCCGGATGACACCGGGGGGAGAGCCCCCGCCCCGCGCCGGGCACAACAGCCACAGGGACGAGGTCGGCCAAAACATCCTGGGGAGCGAGGAACTGCGGTGGAGCTGGCGGGAACAGGGAATCCAGAGCCCCTCGCAAGCAATTAAAGAAGTCAGACCTGAACGTTTAGAGCGAGCGCGCAGCTCCAGCACCTTCCAGCTCACGTCAGCCATATGGGCTGCCGATGGGGCCGTCGTCGCCATGCCGGTGAGGATTCTCCACTCCTGCCACTGCACTCTCGGCGGACGGCTGCTCCCACCGCACACACACAACTAACCAGCCGCGCGGCGGCTCCACCCGCTCACTCGCGGTAGCCGTAAAGAAACCCGCGCAGGCAGTTACGCTATTGTCGCAAAGCCATCCGGTCAGTCCCGGAAGTGAGGCGCTGCCTTGTTGGGCACGCCGTCGTGCTGCCGTAAGTGAGGCGGGAGGGAGTGGGGCATTGGGCCGTGGCTCTGCAGGATGGGGGGCGGTGGCCGCGGCTGCTGCTGCTTTGGGCTGGGCCTAGCGTTGCTGATGGGCCTAGCAGGACCCGGCGAGACTTTGCAGAACGTCACAGCCCCGCTCTTCGGGCCGGAAGCCTACGGGACCCTGGCGGCATTCGGCGACTTTAACTCAGACAAGCAGACGGACCTGTTTGTGCTGCGAGGCGGTGAGTGGGGCGGGAGCGGGGCCGACGGCTTTACTGGCGTTGGTTTACTGGTGGGAAGGCAACGGTGCTTATTTGACAAATGCGTTCTTGGTGCACATGGAAAGACTTTACCGGGTGGAGCTGTCGCATCAAGAGGGGGGCTCGGAGACCCTGTCAGAACAGTTCCAGTGCCAGTGACCCTCAGTTCCATGAATCTGCTGCTCTTCTTCTCGCCTTGTAGTGCAGCGCGTGTTCAGCGCTTGGTCTGTTACTTGTGTCAGTGATTGGGCAAGTGTAGCAAACCAAGACTAAAGTTGACATTTGATTTACATATGAGATTTCTTGTATGGCAAAAGATGGTTTCGGTTTATACTCAAATACGATTTCATGTAAAGGAAGAAATATTTTTCTTTAAGTTGAAATTATGGTAATGAAATAATCTGAAGACTTTATCCTGCAGAGTTCAATGGCTATAAATTAGTTTTTGTCTCCTGCTTTCACAATATTTCTGGAATAAGATCTACATTTCACAGTTGTGAAGAGGATAAATTGCATGTTATCCTACCTTGAGCATTGTGTTAAAGTGAAAGGCTAGAGAAATTTGCTATACACAGCTGTGGTCTGCCAGGAATTTCTGTTAAAGTTTCAGATATAACATCAAATCAGAGCTTCTTATCAGTTATCATTTGTGTCATCCCACTTATTAGTGGTGTTATTTGCTAATGCTGATTTTGGATTGTTTTACTAACTTGAAGTGACACATTAAGATAAGAAATTTATTCTCTAATTGACCTTTTTATATTCCTTCAATCTCAGAAATCGGTCTTGAAGTAGGTTTAGTAAAGTATGAGGGAATTTCTCATCTAGTTGAGATGTTTTAAGTTCATGGCTCCTTGGAAATGCTCCTGTGCAAATACACAGCAAAAGATTGGATTTAAAATGAATGCCAGTGATAAGAGATTTAATTTTTTTTTTTTTTTTATTTCAGAAGAATACATATAGAAGTGTGATTAAAAGTTTTAGAAACAAAGCACATGGTTTCATCTTTGCTCCTGCACACCGGGGTAACCCACTTGATAATGTTATTCTTCATCATTTAAGTCTAGTCAAAAAGTAGCTTGAAGAATTTACAGTATATCTTTTAAACAAAATGTAACAAGAAATTCTAAACAGTAGAATTCTAAGTAGTAGAATAAATGGTAGCTGCCTGTTTTAGTAGGGCTGAAGAAGTGAGTGTTGGAAATAATACTAGACCTTGAGGAGCAATGGGTTGGTAAAGAAGCTCAGTCCTAATAATCCTGACCCTTACTAAGGAAGTAGGGGTGGTGTTTTGGGCCTTTTGCTGCATTTATGTTACTATTCTGATCTTTAATTACTTTGAATGAGACTGATGTTTCCTATGCTCAGATAGGTGAAAGAAAAATCAGTTTGTACCCAGTTTTGTAGGAGAGGGTAAACTAGTTGAACATAAGAGGTAATCTGGATCCAGAAGTATCTTATTAAAAATGCAATTCAAACTTGGCCATTGGGCCCTGGGTTTAGTCAATAACTAAAAGTATGCAAAGAAATGGTACTGTACATACACTTCCATGTTTTGTAAGTCTATGTACAAAATGGGGGTAAGTGGGGAAACTCGTTCTGTTTGCTTGTTCAACCTACCACCTTCTAGTTGTGTTTGATGCCTCTTCTGATAGTACAAGGCAGACTATTCCCTTGTTCAGCTTCTGCATTTCACTGGGGAATTTTAAAAACCTCTATGGTATCCTCACTCAGGTGTTCAGACTTAACCTATGTTATTGTTTGTATTGAAACTGATCCCTTTTTTCACACCCTCCTATGTACTGTTTTTCTTTCTTCTGTGTTCTTTCTAAGATGGGAGGGCACGAGCTACAAACAGCATCTAGGTTGTGTGCACTGTGGATTGATGTAGTGGCACAGTAATTTTGTTTTCTGTTCATCTAATAATTTCCCCTGGTCAGTTTGTTTTGATTACTGATGAGCGCTGAGCTGACATTTTCATAGATCTTTTATTAGTGACCATAAAAATCTCATTTTGGAGTGGTATAATTGACTTGGAACCTGGTATGTGTAAAAACACATTTGCTGCTTTATCATCACCGTTACCACATAGATGATACAATGGCAGGTGAAAGTCTATAGTGTGGAATTGGAATTACAAGTTTTAGAAATCAACCCATATCTTTATTATCAACAGGTTAACCAGCAGCAGGCTTCCTCATGTTGCTTTGTGCCAACTTTTTCAGTCTGTGAGTGTGTAGTGCAGCCCAGGTTTTATTAGCTTGCCAGGTGGGACTGCGATAGTTGCCCCAAACCATTTTGAAAGGGTTTGCTTTCATTTACTCATTTGCTGGCATATTCTCCTTGGCAAATATGTTTGTAGCAGGTTTGGGGTTTTTTTCTTTTTTTTTTGTTTTGTTTTTTTTGTTTGTTTTGTTTTTTTTTTGTCATACTCAGGAAGCTTGTATTCTGCTGTTTCTCAGCCGTGAACTTTGCCACAGAACAATGCTCTTATATTAGGGTAGCTCAAGTTCAGAGTGTAGAATTATTTTGGGTTAGTTAACCTAGTTTGTGCAGTGTGGGGTGCTACAGGTGAGGTCTTTGGAAATGCAGAAAATAAATGCAGTAAAGGATGAGTAAAAAAGTTGGGGTTTTGGGGTTTTGTTTTTCTCTAGCTGTGAATTACTATTTTACTTATAGAAGCAAGCGCTGATGTATTGTGATTTACTGACTGAAAAAAATCTCATTGTTCAAATTTTTTTTCTTACCTGAAATACAATTATTTGTGCAGCATAAAAGATGGGCTGTTATTTAGATCTTTCTGAAATTATTGAAAGATAGTGGCTTGTATCTTTGCCTCCAGTTAAGGAAATGCTGCAGAAAACTGTGTTACTTCTGTGAGTTTCACTTGAAGTGCTTTTATCAGCTGAGTTGGGAAAAGGGTATCAGATGCTGTTACATCAGACATAATATTAAAGGAGTTCATTTGAGTTAGTTTTTAATGATTTGTATGGAACTGATGCCTGTTTCTTTTCCACAGGTAATGTTTAGTAAGTTGTTACAGGAAGTTACATACCTAACAGAGGGAAAGATCTAACACTAAGCCTCAAAGAATATTGTTGATAATAGCATTCCTTTGATATGCAGTTAGATTTGTAGGTTGTATTGAAGAAGTGTTCCTTTTGCTTCCTTTTGAATGAGGAGAATAGGTTTTGATGACTATTTGTGCCATAAATATAAAAATGACTATTTGTGGCATAGCTTTTTAAATGCTGTGATTTTTTTGTAAGAAAAAAAAAGAGTTGTCCTCTTTTTTTCATTGTCTTAACTTACTTTTGCAGGAAATGAGTTGGTTATCTTCTTGGCTGACCAAAAGGAGCCCTACTTTAAGCCCCGTGTTAAATTACCAATGAAGTAAGTATTGATATGCAATGGTGAAATAATGGAAGTGGCTGGTTTTCTTGAACATGCCTCTCTGCAGTCAGTGCGAACATGACTAGAATTGTCTGTGCTGCTGTTGTCTGTTTGGCTGTGTTATTCAACTTGCCTTTAGAGCTCCAATTCTTTGACCAGTTTCCTGATTTATTTCCTGGTAGGTTTTTGACTTGGTTTGTTTGGATTTTGTAGGTCAGGTGACAGAATTTGTGGAGATAAGTTTGTCATTGTCTTTATGGAATTTCTATCTTTCTCTTTTGTCCTTTAACTACTCTTGAAAATACAAGTATCTTGTAATATTTTTGCAGTTGACCTGTTTTTCCAGTACTTTATTCCCTAGTAAAGCAAATTACTATTCTGTGTCATAGGTTAGGCCTTTTTGGCAGATAGTATTAGTCTCTGTTCCAAGGTATGTTTTCAGGGAAATTCTTCTAGTTGCTGTAGTTACTAATGGAATCCAGGCAATATCATCTGCTTTAGAATGAGATACAAAGAGTAGTTTCTGGTATTTCTGTGTGGAGATCTGTTCCCTTCTAAACTTCAAGTGCGCCTTTTAAAAAAGCATTGTTTTTTAATAAATGTGAAACAATCTGTGTGTTTATGTACATATGTTTAATTTTAACCATAAGAATATTATGGGATATGTTATCGCTTATAAATAATGCTTACAATAGTACTTTGTCTATGAATATTTAAACTGCTTATATAGCTCAGCTTTATCTTCTGTAGTTCTGTATATTTTTACTTATTCCCTCCTAACTTGGAAGGAGCTAATTTGTTTAGTGCATTAGAAATTACCTGCTTCTAATTCTTAACAGAATGATCAATGTTTGCATGCGTAAAGCAGTCTGAGTAGGTAACAAAGTAAAAAAAAAGATAGAACAAACAGATGTAGGGGGGAGAGGCAGGACATGGCAGAAGATAGGAGGAGATTATATTGTCTTTAAAAAGATCCTGCTACCTGTCTAACTCCTGCTATTTAAACTGCTGCTGTTGCTTATGGTCTTGCTCTTGGAATGCAACCACAACACGTTTTGAAAACTGGTTCTACAACAAATGAAGGTTTATTGAAGTCTAGACAGCATTACCAAGCAGGATATATACGAGGAATGCCTGTTAGCCAAAGTTTAGAGCTAATGTCTTCCTTCTTTAGAGGAAGACAGCCTGCAGAATGATTGATTTGAAGTTCCTTTTTGCAATAGATAAAGCCTTTATAAAAACCCAGGTTGTATTGGACCAACTTATAACAATTGGGATAAAAAAACAAACCTTTGAACACACAAATACAGTTTCAATTTTCATGCAGGTATTTGCATGTGGGTTTTTTGTTTGGTTTAAATTTTAGGTCTCTCAGTGTTGTCATAACCAGCGTAGTTCCTGGAGATTATGATGGTGATTCACAAATGGATGTCCTCCTGACAGCCCAGGCACAAAATCATGGCAGAGATGAACTTTCAGTGTTTATTTTCTGGGGGCACAACCAAACATTAGGTGAGTTGCTGAAACTGCTTATTAATAAGATTAATAGACTTCCTAATAATTCGAAGTATTGTCAGAAAGTTAAAACTCACTTTGCAGTGTAGTGGTTGTTTTAACCACTAAAATTGGGATTCATACCTTGCTGTTATCTTGCTGTTAAACTGTATTCAATAATTAAGGAAAGAGAACAAAGCTAAGTTCTTTCAACTCTATTGAGCAAAAGGCATAACCAAACTATTACAGTTTGACAGTAACCTACTAACTGAAGAGCAACTTCTTGTGGTTTTCATATAGGGCATGTCAGCCTCAGAAAGATCATCTCAAAAGACTTATCTTGGATGTACAATGTGCTGACAACCTGCTGTAAAGTTTAGTTCATGAACTTTAAAAATATCATACCTAAATAAATAGTTATAGCTGATTCTGTCTTAGATTAGAGTCATGAACTGTGTGAACCCTTGAAATCTCCTGGTTTCTGTCAACTTTGCTAGGAAAGGGTTTTGGGAAGAGTTCTAGGTTTCAAGGAGAATGGAAAGCAAAAGAAGATACTCTTAAATCCACAGAAACTATGGAAGAATAATCAGTTTTATAAACAACTGTGTTATAAAATATTTATAGGTCAGGCAAGTGATGTCATTAGATACCATTGCTTCTCGCGCTATTTAGAGGTGAAAAAAGCACCCTGAGAAAGTGAGCTGGTTCAAGGATTAAGAGAATAGAAGTTATCTGTAGCACTGGGAAGATTGTGAAGGATTTGGATTAATTTTTACTGTCTTGCTTCTGGATAATCAAATATTGTGAGAGGTGATGCATAGAAAAGGAGTCGAAGGTTTAGAATTCAGGCAGTGGATGGTATGTAGTGAGGTTACTGGGAAGGAATGCGGTGCCCACTTGGGTAATGGAAGTATGACTGCTAAGTCAATAGAGGGTACTGTCATAAAATGTGGAAACTGGAGAGAAGAGAAACATGAAGAGATGAAGCAAACACAGATGATGTGGCAAGGAGTTTGGATTACAAGTAGAAGTGAGCCCAGAGGTGATATAACCTGAATAGGACTTAAAATCTTCACTTCCCATTTAGGCTGTCTGCCTTTAATCCTTATTTCAGATGCTCAGTGTATATGAGTAAGTATGGCATTTACAGTGAGAAAATGTTAAACAGAGGCCTTGTGTTAAATTTTTAGACTGTCTTCCGCCCAACTATTTCAGTTTCATTTGCTTATGTGATTGCAGTTGTGAATTAATAGAAGAATTACATCTACGTTAGAAACACAAATGTAATAAGATATTGGTAACTGAATCAAAGTAATATTTTCTGTTTTCAGATCTTAACCATAAAACTATGTTAAATAAGACTTTTCATGATGAGCCTCTAGTAATGGAGTAAGTATGACCTACTTTTTTAGAAAACATTCCTAGTGGTGACTAAGCAACTTAAATATATTTTACTGCTGAAATTTAGAACACATGCTCTGTAAGAGCGGCATTGTATTTGTAATGTTGAGCGGTGTAACAAAAGATGACAAAACGTAAACCGTCTTTACAAGTCTTGTCTATTCCATAATCCTGGCAATAGTAACTGAATTTTAATTTTAATACTCTGTTTTATGCAGAAAAATAGCCATTCAGTTTTTGTTAAGTTTTGTAAAGCAAAAGCCCTACTGACTTGTCAGACTGAGCAAATAATCCCTTTCACAGTGCACACACTTTGTTAAATGCTGGACAGAAGAGGGGGGTTGGAAAATACAGGTGGAAAATCAAATGTATTGCATAGTGTAAAATACAGAAAGAAGCAATACAGCTACCAGCAGCTCAGGCAAGAGTCAAAATTCAGAAAAGGCTACACAGCTGAAAAGTCATCATTACTTGGAGGGAAAAAGCTAAACAAATTCAAGTTAAGAACAGTTAATTTCAGCTCCTATTATGACTAAAGTGATACTGAAATAGTTTTGCGTTTTCAGCTTTAATGGAGACTTGATTCCTGATATCTTTGGTGTGACAAGTGATTCAACTAAGCCACAGATACTGATAGGCGGGTAAGCTAAGTGTTTATTAACGTGAATTTGTACATTATACATTGTGCATCTGTTTCTGTTCTTCGGGGCATAAAGCTCATGTTTTAACTGGAACTGCAATCGCATGAGTCTTTTCTCATTTCCATGTGTATCTTTAAACATTCTGTGGCACTCTGCATTTAATTTTTAAAGTGTAGCACTATCTCTAATACTGGGCAAGATGCCAAAGAACTTTGAATCTATCCTTTGGAAAGAAGTTGTAAGTTATTTGTTAAACACACTACTGGACCCTAGAGCAGGACAATTCACATTCTATTTAGTTTTCCTGATACTGCTTTTGAAGTTTGTCATCTGATTAAAAAAACAGAAAGCTTTTGCTTCTGTGAGCGATTAGGACACCAATTGGTGTGACGTGGAGGTAGTGAAAGCTTCATTATTGAACCAGATGACATTTTTTTTTTTTTTTTCTTCAACGACTAAAAATTTGGGTTTGTACATCTTCTGTGACTGTTGCCAAACTGAACTTTGCATATGTTCAGTCTTTGACTTTTGTAAGAAAGATCTTGATTGATAGTGTTGTAGGTTGGGAGTTCTTTGAAAAAGAAAAAAAACCTGAGAGGATTCTTGAATTAGAATTCTTTCTCCAATTTAGAGATTTTGATCTTAGTTGTCAAAGAATGTGCTCAAAAGAGCAGAAATTATCTTTAGGATGAGAGTAGGATTGTAACTGTCAAACACATTGTTCTTAGCTTTGTGATGAATATGAAAACTACTCTCAACATTTTCTTTTTGAACTAGTAACTACTAGTAACTAGTAACTTCCTTTTGACTGGTAACAGATAATTTCCAATGAGTTACCTGAAAAGTTAGGTACTGGGTTTGTGTTTTCTTAGAAGATTGGGCCTTTAAACTGGTTGTTTGGAGAAGTGTACATCTCCTGGCTTGCCATTTTGCAGCTTTTAAGTGGAGCTTAATAGGATTGTTTTGATTGTTACTTAGCAGCCTTAACAGAAACTTGCAGCTCTGTGCCTTTCAGGGGAAATCCAGGTGTTGGAGTCACAGATTTTTTAGGTTCACATACAGTCAACACTTAGGTATATTTTAAAAGCAAAGGTGTGTTAAGAAACCTTTGCATTTCTATGTCGCTTCTCTGTTACCACTGAAGAAATCAGAATGATGAATGTGCTGTCTCTGTGTTAACTTTCTGCTGTGGATTTCCATGGCCCTTAAGAAATGTTGAAATAAGGCTTTCCCCACCCCTCACCCGGTCAGTGATTTTTACAAATATATACTTCTGGTTCCTGACTGGCTATTTTCCTTCCCTCCGAGAATGGTTCAGAAGTGGCGTAGGGTAAACAACATCTAAATGTGTAAATTGAAACTATGCCAGTGTTAACAATATGGTTCTGATCATTAATCCCAACTTGAATTTTATCACCATTAGTTTTATTTAAATTGATTGCTTATGGAACACAGGTTTCAAATTGACAAGAGTGTTTCTGAGCACCTTGCAATGATTATATATTGAAAAGTTCTATGAACTTTTGAAGATGTGGAAAAATTTGAGAGATTTGTTTTGTTGAAGAAATCCTTTCAGTAGTATTGGGATATGAATACTCATTACAGCACAGTAAGACCTGAGTGTTACAGATAACAGCATAAGCAATTTCTTGTTTGTGGACAACAGTTTTATGTCATCTGCTTAGAATGTTTCTATTTTTAATCTAAAACGTTTTAAAATTTATAGAGCCATATTACTTTCTTGGCTACCTTCAGAATGAAATGCATAGAAAAGCCTATAGAAAATATTTAATTATTTCTTTAAGATTAAGTGATTCTTTTAAGAATTTTTAAGACTAAGTTCTATGATCAGAAGCTTTTTTGTTTCTTACCATGTATGTGTCACGGGCTCATTTTAAGTCATTAGAACGTCAGTAATATGTATACAATGTCACTGGAATAAAGAAAGGGTTCTAGAGCGTAGTCATATCACTGTCCTGCTACTGTGTAGCTCATATTGAGATTTTTCTAAGTGTATTAGCTAAGGACTCTGAAAGTAACTGTTCTGATGATTCAGCCTCTGTGACTTTTGACAGATTTGTTATATTCCAGCGTGCTGCTAATAGGAAGGTTTGGTAGAAGTTCAGTCATTTTTAGAATATAAACCATCAGGACAAGTATGTTTATAAATAAATAAATGTATGGCCTATGTGGGAAATTACATAATTAGCCTGCAGATCATCAAAATGTAAGTTTAATTCTTGTATTGATTTTTTTTTGATTGCAAATAAAGCCCATTTACATGCAGCAGCGAGCTGTTCTAACATCATCTGATTATGTCCATTTTTGCTCATCTTTATTAATCCTAAAGTAGATTTCAGAAGTACTGATAATAAAACTGCTTGAGGAAACCAGGATTTCAAGATTTGCAGTTGAAGTCTAGGCACTAAATTTCATTTTATGGAACTTTTATGGAACAATTTTCTGTGTACAAAAAAAAAAAAAAACCCCTTAGAAGGTTAATAAAATCTAACTCAAGCCCCTGAGCTATGAATCATCCTTCTCAGAACCTTTCAAGCAATTGTGCTTGTCACTTAGTATATTGTAAGTGAAGTAGTAATTTTGGCTTAGTATTAGGAGAACATGCTGTTCAATTTTATTTAAAGTTTGGATTTTTTTTAAAAAAAGGCTATTATCATGTTTAGCAATCCCTAAGCATTGATGAAATGTACTGTGTTTTATTCTTGTCTATAGGAACTTATCATGGCATGCTGCATTGGAAACTCAGAGTAAAATGTATATACCACACTCTCATGCGTTTATAGATTTAAATAATGACTTCACTGCTGGTAAGTCCTAAAAACATTAAATACCTTCCTAAAAATATTTATCACTAAGCATACAAAGTAATGTATATTAATTTCCTTATAATATCTTACGATGGTTGTGAGAAGTCACTTCAGGAATGTTGTGGTAAGTATGATTTCACTACTTCGAATTCTTTAATTATTGTTTTAAATTATTTTAATATCTGTGGTTTGAAAATTCTGGTTTTTAAAACAGTAACTACCAAAATTAGGAACCTAGTAGCATCTTCTACTTCTTGATGGTAATTTAATTGGAGCTGATATTGCAGTTATTGTTCTGAATTGATTTGTGTTTACCATTAAAGCATTTTTCTCTTCCTGATGCCGTACTCTAGTATTTGGTTTGCAATGGAATCAGAAGCAGGGCTGCATTTTCTTCACTGTGAATTTGAAAATAGTTTTATAGTTTGTTTGAAGAATATTTTCAAGGCTGGACTTGTAATTTGTTTCTTGAAAATCTCAGTATGACTTCATTCTATTTTGTGTAGTTAATTCTATCACTGAGAATATAACGTGAGACTTTATTCTGCTCTTAGTATATGAGCAATACAATAAGCTATTTACAATTCAGTGTTCAAAACCAAGTACTGTAGACATCTTTTCTTGTTGTAGTTAAACTGTATTCTTCCTTTGGTGGTTGTGATTTTACTTTGTTTTTTGTTTGGGTATTTTTATTCTAATTTTGGGTGGGGTTTTTTGTGAAATGCACAATGCAATTTAGCCTTCAATTAACACAATGAGTCTATTTATCACTTAAATACCTGGTTCGCACCTCCAGGCACATTTAATTACTGTGTTAAACGTTTGTTGTTTTTTTTTCCAAATGTCATGGGTTCAGCAGTAGCAGTCACTTTTCTCCTTCTCGGTAGCTGATGCAGCACTGTGTTTTTGACTTTTGGCCTGGGAACAGCACTGATAACACCAATGTTTTTAGTTATGGATTAGTGATGTTAGGTCTGGCCAAGGACTTTCTGAGCCTCATGCTCTGCCAGGGAGGAGGGGAAGCCGGGAGGAAGCAGACAGGGCATCTGATTCAAACTGACCAAAGAGATATTCCATACCACAGCATGTCATGCCCAGGATGTGAAATGGAGGGCAGAGGCCCGGAAGGGTTGGGGGGTGCACTGCTTCGTCAGGGTGGGTATACGTGGTGAGCTGTTGTATTCTCTTCCCTTGTATTTCTCTCATCATTATTATTATGGGTGGTAGCAGTAGTGGTTTGTGTTATACCTTAGTTACTAAACTGTTTTTATCTCAACCTGTGGGAGTTGCATTCTTTTGATTCTCCTTCCCATCCCTCCAGGAGTTGGGGGGAAGAAAGAGGGGGGAGTGAGTGAGCAAACTGCATGGCTGATTTACGGCTTAAACCACGACACCACACTAAATCGATTCTGAAATGCTTTATCTTCTGCTAGATGAGCAATGTATGTCAATTCATATATGGTAATTTTGGAAAGAGAGATGATTTTTTTGTCCTATTTAGTAGCATGGGAGCAAGAGAGAAAAGAGACCATAATTTTAATTAAGATGCTTATAAATGTTGGGGATTAAGTTAATTACTTTGGCTCATAGATAAACCTTAATATTCAGTTCTGGCACACTGCTGCATGAAGCTGTCAAGTAGAAATTCCAACTGGAAAATTAAATCTACAGCTGCTTATTATAATGAGTGTAATGTTATAACCAATTCTAACACATCTAGTTCTAAAAATACTTTTGAATTTTGTTTCAGTGGCATGGGCAGCATAGATCAACATTCCAAGTAGCATTTGATGATTAGTATATATATATATTGAAATCTAAACTCATAGGTAGGTAAAGATAGGAACTGCAGGTTGTTTCTGTAGATCAATCACAGATTGATCAATTTTTGCAGGAGTACACAGGTTTTTATGGCAGCTAACAGTCTAAGGAATGTCCAGAGAGTTCCAGTTAGGGCTAGTTGCATATGAAAGTTCCTCTATTAACTTGAAAAGAAAGTCTGGATCTTTGTGTGGCGAGTGGTAGGAGCTTTTATTGATTCACATTTATATTCATATATCAAGGTATGAATAGAAGTTTATATGAAAAGAAGTCATTCTAAGAAGAAAACTTGAGAAAATAATAATAATATAATAATTTTCTTTAAAATGGTATTTTTCTTCCAAGATGGGAATGGTAGATTGTTGGGTTTTTTTGCTGTCCCTATGAAAACTGGACCAACTGTGCATAAGGCACATGTTGCTAAAAAATAATACCTCATCAGCGATATCTGATATTTCATGACTGACATGTTATTGCAAAACTACCTGCTTTCAAAAGGATAAACCACCAGTCATCTGGTCCTGTCCACGCATTTATGGCTGTTCCCTCAAATCAACTAGAGTAACTGGTCAAGAACCGTGGCTGTCAGGGAATGCAATTCATTTTCACTTGAGTTAAGCTGATATAGCTTGCTATGCAGCTTCAGGATTGCCAGTGCTAATGTAAGCACAGAGAGAAGGCTGACTTCTCTTCCAGCAGCAGTAGATGTAGCCTGCCTTTAACCAAGCATGAAATTGCACCTTGAGTCTCATTGTCCCTTTTCCAAAAAATACCTGTTTAGTGTTCTCTCCATGTCTTCTTTAATTTGAGTTTGTACAGAGTTGGTCAAGTGACTCATAGTAGTAGTCATAAAAGTAGTCAGCTGATATAAATTAAAAAAACCAAAGCAATACAACTGCCCCAGCCTTGTATGTAACTATCTCTACAGTACTGATAGTGCTGTGATTCTAAATGTGTTCTGCCAAACAGGGCCAAAATAAGGTGCTGATATTACTTTAGTATGCCTGTGTTTAGTCCTGTCTTGCTCTGCAGCCTGAATAGACTTTGCAGAAGATTGCTAATTGCTGTGATCTTTGTTTAGTTCGGTTTCTTCTCAGCTTATCTGGGGCAGTGCAGCCTAACTACACCAGCAAAGAGGAGTGTGAATCACACTGTTACTTCTCATAGGAGTCTATTACTTACAGGTTCATTCAGGTAGAATTAGTGAAAAGAAGAGGGTTTTTTGACTTGGTATTCACCTGCACTACCATTCTTGAGTTGGAACAAAACTTGACTCAAAAAAGGTCCTGGTAGACCTGAAAATTGTATTAATTATGAGGGAGACATTGATGAGGATGCAGGGGAGCAGTCTGCATAGTGAAATCCTGTTGTCCATTTGATGCTGCTGTGGTACTTCTTACTGAAAGATTCAGCGTATTTGCTCACCGGCAATGATACTATTTATGAATATGAAAATATAGTTGTACCTAAAATGAATGCACTGTTCTGTTGGTTTTCTTACAGATGAAAATCAAACCTCCAGAATATGCCATCTTTACTTGCTGGGTTTCTGGGTGGTTTTTTTGTTAAGACCTTCTCCTAATATTCTGCAATGTTTTGGGGCTTTTTGTATTCTATAATAGATGCAGCCAATTCCATGATTATTAGCTGGAGAATTTTTGGCAATTCTATCATAAAAAGCTTGGGAGATTTAAAGTGTGCTTGACATGAAAAAAGTCCTCTCTGGGCTGAATCTTTTTGCTGGTTTATTGCCTAACCCATTTTCAACCTGCTGGTATTAAACCCTCAAAAGAGAGCTTTTAATTGGCATGCTTCTCACCAGATAAAAATAAAGTTGAATTGTTACATTTTTATTATATGACAACATGCTCATAAGGATGTTTTTAATCCCTAACAGTGCTTCATGAAAGCCTAACTGTGTAAGGACTTTATAATGCAAAAATCCACAAAACAGAACAAAGATAATACTAATCTTTCTTGGTGAGATAAAACCTAGGCTGTTTCAGATGGTAATACTGCTGCTTTTTTATTTAAAAACAGCATCCTCATGTAGGAGTCTCAACTTCCTAGAATTTCTAAATCAGTAAATAATTTTGAGTTAGGCCAGGAATTTTATTTAATCTGCGCAAAAATTTGCAGTATGAATTTTTTACCAAAGGGTCAGTGCATGCTTTACATGTAAAGATGAAGAAAATGCAACATTTTGAAGTGTCTTCTGGATGTGTATGAAACATGTTGCTCCAGGGAGGAGTATCTAGTTCACAGAATAGCTGAGATTGGAAGGGAAGTCTGGAAACGGTGTAGTCAGCTTATCTACCATCAGTGTTACTTTCTGTATGTGCGCAAAGACTGAAAAATAAGAAGATACTGTCGTGGCTCTTGTTAGAATAGTAATACTTACTCATATGTGTCATTAGCTGGTTTTGACAGCTAGCTTAAGAAAATAATCTTGAAGCTAGTAATAATAGGCTTGTCTGAACAGATTAACAGCAGGTGTATTTTATAGTATGAAATTCCAGGTGAGCATTTCCAATGCAGCCTCTTCAGGAGATCTTTCTTATAAATGTCATGTTCTTAAACTGAAAAATTTGCATTGCATAACTTAAGAAGTATTTGTACAGTATTTAACTTTTAGAGTAGCAATTATTTTTGCTACATGTAAATTTTTTATTTGTTAACTTGAATAAGTTAACTTGATTGTTTCTATTTCAAACATCCAAAAATATCAAATGTTTGTTTAGGGGTAATGCAGTCTTTCTAAGCCAAAATTGTAGTACTTAATCTTTTTTTCCTAAGTAATTATTATAAAAAAATAAATTTGTATGCACTCAAAGTTACAAGCCTCCTACCCAAAAGGCAGGCCATGACCCTTCAGATATTTGTAAAACATTCAAACATATGAGACAAACTGCCTTGGTCTCTGACACATACTGTAACATCATACTATACATCTGGCAATGTATGCTTGAATGCTAAAAAAGATAGCTGATGTATTAAATCTGTCTTCTTTGGTTATGCGATTCCGAATTTTGAAACTACTGCTTTTACAGCCTGCCTTGTGTTGAACACTAGCACATGGTGTATATAATTGCAGATAACTCAAGAACTGCTTATACAAAATGAAGGAAAAATCATAAATTTGATTTTGCGAAAGCTGAAGTGGAAATGATACTAGTTGGAAATAGCTTGCTATAAGCTAATTGCTAGTCTCTTTCATGATTTCTGATGGTTAATTTTCTTAAGTTGTTTTGCTTCGGGAATCTAGAAACCTAATTTACCAGAACATTTACAGTGTGTTTTCTTTTTAGTTCTTACTTCTTAGTTCAAATGAATAAATGCAGATAGTTTTCCTCTCTAATGCCAATCATTCAAACCATGGGTGATATTTCTGTTGTAACCATTTAAACCTGAATTTTGAAGGCATGGCAATGCTTGATGTCATAAACTGATTATATTTTTGGTGAGTTTCCTCTTGATGGAAGCTTGTAGCCTCTCTGCTTGTTACATTATCATTAAAGCTTATGCAGTAGATCTGCATTTATTCTCTAAAAAAATAACCAGTTTCATTATGTTTGCGAACAAATGATCTGGCCCTTTAAAATTTTAGTGGCATTTTAAACCTCTGTGTGTATATGTGTTGGAAGTCAAATTATTCTCTCTGCTTTTGCCCCCT
>JAOEHY010000213.1:0-23776 GCA_025447955.1 Psilopsiagon aurifrons | reverse complement strand
CTCACCACCCTTACAGTAAAGAACTTCTTCCTCATATCCAATCTAAACTTCCCCTCTTTAAGTTTGAACCCATTACTGCTTGTCCTATCACTACAGTCCCTAATGAAGAGTCCCTCTCCAGCTTCCTTATAGGCCCCCTTCAGATACTGGAAGGCTGCTATGAGATCTCCATGCAGCCTTCTCTTCTCCATGCTGAACAGCCGCAACTTTCTCAGCCTGTCTTCTTATGGGAGGTACGCCAGTTCCCTGATCATCCTTATGGCCCTCCTCTGGATTTGTTCCAACAGTTGCATGTCCTTTTTATGTTGAGGACACCAGACCTGTGCACAAATAAGGTCTCATGAGAGCAGAATAGAGGGGCAGGATTACCTCCCTCGACCTGCTGGTCACACTCCTTTTGATGCAGCCCAGGATATGGTTGGCTTTCTGGCTAAGAGCGCTCACTGAAGCTGGCTCATGTTAAGTTTCTCATTGACCAACACCCCCAAGTCCTTCTCCACAGGGCTGCTCTCAGTCTCTTCTCTGCCCAACCTGGAGCAGTGCCTGGGATTGCCCTGACCCAGGTGTAGGACCTTGCACTTGTCATGGTTAAACTTCAGCAGGTTGGCATCAGCACACCTCACAAGCATGTCAAGGTCCCTCTGGATGGCATTCCTTCCCTCCAACGTATAAACTGAATTACCCAAATTGGTGTTATTGGCAAACTTGCTGTGGGTGCATTCAATCCCACTGTCCATGTCAGTGACAAAGGCGTTGAACAAGACCGGTCCCAGCACCGATCCCTGAGGGACACCACTCGTTACTGGCCTCCAGCTGGACATTGAGCCATTGCCACAACTCTTCGTTTGCGGCCATCCAGCCAGTTCTTTATCCACCGAGTGGTCCACCTATCAAATGGATGACTCTCCAATTTAGAGACAAGGATGTCATGCGGGACAGTGTCGAATGCTTTGCACAATTCCAGGTAGATGACATCAACTGCTCTGCCCCTGTCCATCAGTAGCCCCATTATAGAAGGCCACCAGATTGTTCAGGCAAGATTTCCCCTTAGTGAAGCCATGCTGGCTGTCACCAAGCACCTTGTTGTTTTTCATGTCCTTTAGAATGCTTTCTAGGAGAATCTGCTCCAAGATTTTGCAGGCACAGAGGTGAGGCTGACTGCTCTGTAGTTCCCTGGGTAATTAGGGATCAAATCTGCAGAAAATCAATACCAATTAGAAAAATCACTTGGCAGTTATCAGGGAAATAATAAATAGCAATGACAACAGCAATACATGACATCTTTTTCTGTTGGTAATTGATGTTGTCATAATATTATTAAAAGTTGCCATTAATTAGCTTTTTCTTTTTCTACTTCTCTTGTTTATTACTCATGACAAATTGGTAGTATTTCATATCTGTTGTTGCTGCTTCTGTTTGTTTAATGATTTCCTTTTCCCTTCTGTGCCACTGCCTGCTCCTTGTGCCAGGCCGTACTCTGAACCTTATTAATCATTCTGTTTTCTTGCCATAGTATTGGTCTTGTAAATTTCACCACATAAACCTCTGCAGCCTTTATTTTAGGTTCAGTTAGTTCTCTCCTTGCTTTTTCAGCATTTAGTCTTTGGTAGGATCTTTTCAAGTGAACTCCTGAGATGGGTTTCCCGTTTTCCCATTTTCTCACATGTAGACTTTCCTTTGAAGTCTTTGTGTTTTCCCCTGATATCATCTACACCTACCATTCTAGTCTTACTCCAAATGTGCGTCAACTTTCATCCCACTACTGTGGGCACACAAAAATTGATGAGATATGAGGGTTGCATGAATTATTTTGACACGATTCGGTGTTATGCTAATCTCTAGGTTCTTCACTACATTTGTAAAAACTGCTTTTCTACGAAGCTAATTTTCTTAAGAGCACCTTAAGGACATATGTTTTTTCCTTCCTGCTAGTTTCTGTGGCTAAGCTGTGACAACTCTGTTTTGTCATCTTTTCAATTTCATTGTATTTTCACAATTTGTGTTCTAGAGCATATTCAGAAACGAAACGTTACCCTGTTTCCATTTCATTTGTTCAAGCTAGGAATCTGATATGCTACACTGTGTTTTTCCCTTTCTGTCCTATTTTCATTTTCCAAGCATCCCAAAATAACCAGCCTGTCTTGACATAGTGCTTAAAGGCAAGTAACCAAGAGTAAGAAACTTCAAAGCTTTATACTACTTTTGTCCTTCTCCTAAGTGAAGCCAGGCTGTAGGGAGGGCTGGTAACTTCATGAGAGAGGATCACTCAGTGCTAAGACAGCATTTTTTTCATGAACTTTGGCAGTTACATCCACAATAGCAGTACTGTCGCTGCCTCCATCCACCTTGCCCTCTTTCAAACAGTACGTCTTGCAGGTAGTTCTCAAAGTCTCTAAACCAGCACTGCGTAAAGGTTGAAGGACATAAAAGCTCGTCACCTTTGCAACCTTTCTGGTTTGGAGAAAACTATGCACAATCAAGCAATCATTTCACTGCTAGCAGTAGATTTCATACTGTTATAGCTTCTATTGTGAACATTACTCCAAAATCTCCTCTCTTATCAATGTGCTTTATTAAGGTTTCTGCTATGTCTCATACACAGAGATGCAGTTTACAGTTCTGAGGCTAGAAGATTGTATTCCAGCTAAATTTTGTTTGACAGAATTACAGCTTTTTTTTTTTTTTTTTTTTTTTTGTTTACTTATTTGCTTGCTTTTATAGCTGTTGCAGTAACCTTCTTAAATTTACTGGAAAGAAGCTTGTATTAATTAACCTTTATGCTACTTGCCTTTGGGCCTCATAAACTGAGCTCACTCTTCAGCTTCCCTGGAGCCACAGTGCTCTCTTGCTCTTTTCATTTAGACAGTAGTTGAGTGCTTTGCTTTCTGTTTGCTTCTTCGTGGTGGAAGCTGGGGCCTTTCAAACACAGCAACCCAGTAGTAATCAGGTGTCAAATTCATGCATATGGCTTGAAATCTCCCAGCCTTGTTCATTATCTGGACTTCAAAGTCCTCTTTGGAGGCTTATGGTAGCTGAAATAAATAGTAGCCTAAAAACTCCTAAACCCTATACTTTATTCCTCACTCTAGGTAACATAAAAATATATCCCCATTCACACAAAGCTGTAAGACTAGACACAGTCTGCTTTTGGCCATTTGGGGTTCTGTCCCTTCACACCCCTTGATCTTTTCTAAGTTCAGTCAGATTCCTCTACATGTCTGTCATCTATCCTCTACAGGCATATCCTTCTGCCAGGCCATGTGTCTCTCTCTCCCTCAAAGATATTTTTATTGATTGAGTTTGGGGCACGGCTCCATTCTTTCAAAGGCTCACAGCCTTGTCATGCTCCAGCCTGCTCTCGCAAACAAGCTCCTCTGCATAGCCTGAGCCCACACTTGTGTCCAGATATTTCGTTTGGAAAGGTGGGGAAGGGGTGGAAACTATTTGGAAATATCGAAGAGTCATGAAAAAATTGAATCCAGGAGGCTGGGATCTAGAAAGAAAGAAGAACAAAATGATGGAAACCAGAAGAAGATTTAATTTATTTCTCTTCAGATCTACTCCTCAGCAATAAATCCATGGTTCATTTCCCATGCCATAGGTTTCTATATACAGCCAAAAAGATGAAACTTGAAATGCATTTAACTAGCATAACTTCATTTCAGCTAGTGGATCACTTTTTTCTGCCTACTTGTTTTTATGTCTCCCTTCACCACTGTATATGTAAACCTTTCAAATAATTATGGGTTTGTCATCACAACACTTCTCCAAGGTAAAGAATTATTATGAGCTCATTGTAACAGGAAAATTGAGGTGCAGAAAAATGAGCTACTTGCTCAAGTTCGGGTAAAGAGATTCAAATAGTTCAGTTTGAAACTGAAATGAGATTCAGTCCCAGTTCACTGACTTCCCTCTCTCATTTGTAAAGGTTGTATATGCTTTTGTGCTTTTGGGAGTTTTATAACTGTTAAAAGACTGATTAATAGCATTTCATTCATTTATTAAAAAAAAAATAGAACATTTAGTAGTGCTGACAGGCACATGGAATTGGGATTCTTGTCATATGAGTCACAAATTTCACGTATTATTCAGAGGTTTCATAGACAGTGATATGACTGTAGTTTATAACACTGTTCTCTCAAGGGACATAACTGATTTCTGATAAAATCAACATGGAAAACCAAGCAGGTATTTATATCCTAAGGAATGCTGGGAAAAGAGGTGGGGCTGGTATCGGGACTTCCTCCATCACATTGTGGCCATATAGGCCAAATATTTTACAGAGCTTCTCTGCATATTTCTTTATATTTTGCTCCATATCCAATCGCCATTGTTACAACAATAATTGAAAGTGAAAAGTTGAAATTCTAATGAAAAGGAGAAACGAACTGATTCAAAGCCACTCTGCTTTTTAGATCCGTATAGAGTTTGTAAAGGACTACAGGTACTCACATTCTTCCTTGGTCATGACACAGTCTTTGAGTACAGTGCCATTCTCTTTCTTTTTCTGACTGAGACATCCTCACCAAAGCTGTTTCTAATCAGGTGACTGGAGAATTAACCTAATGTATGGTGATGCTCTAGTTTTTATTTTTAATAAGTAAAACCCAAATTTTGGGGCTCAGTTCCATGCTAGGTTTTATTGCAGAGGCTCCCAAATGCAGTGAGGTACCTGCCAGGCTGACAATGTAGATGTCAATCTGTGGACTGACAACTATTTTCATTCTTAGGCAATTGTCATATTTTTCTCATTTAGTTTTAGTTCACTTCAGATTACTCATCTTCCATGTAATTTCTGAGTATTATCCAGAAACCCTGAGCATGTATGGTTGAGGATGCAGGAGGGTTAATGATAGGAACTATAGCATTGCTGAATGAATGAATGGCAAAGATCTTCCTTCTCTCTCTGAAGACAATTTCTGTTGGGTTGTGATGTGTCTTGGTGGTAAGAGCTGTACTTTAAACCGGAAGTCTTAGAGCATTAGGTAGTTTCTGATGGGTTACTAAAATATACTGTTAAGGGATGAGTACATTTGGTGGAATCCTTCCCAGTTACCATCACCAGAAATTTTTTCAGTGACTGTAACGGACTAGCAAATGCACACATTTAAATAACGGAAATGAATGAATAAACCACGGGGTTTCGGTTTGGTTCGTTTGTTTTGTTTTGTTTTTGTTTTTGTTTTCTTGTTGTGTTGTTCAAACACATTTTTCTTACATAATTCTCAAATAATAAGCAACCATTTCATTTCATGCAGAATTCATGAGCCTGCTGATGTGTATGTTTTCCAAGAAGACCTAAATTCAACCCTAATCTTTATCTGGAAACCCATGGCTTTCTCTGAACCAGCCTTCTCAGGTTTTCCTGTTAGAAAACCTGCTGTTCTCCAAGCTCACGTCACTGGGGCTCCAGGAGGAACCTTTGTTTACAGTATGTTCTAAAGGCAGCTCACCCAGAGAAGGGGAGAGGGAGGAGACGGGGGTGTTTATTTCCATAGTGGCTGATTTCCCAAATGAAGAACCTAATTATTCAACTCCCACGTTGTGTTTATGCCTGTGAATGCAGCAAATGTATGTCAGTAGCTGTGAGAGGGAGAGCCCCTAGTTCTGGAGAGCAGAAGTTGGGGTGGTCCCTGCTCTTTAGTAGCACCTGTTGGACCAGGGTCTGCTGTCGAATAAACCTTCTGTGGTACAAAGGGAGGTTATATTATTGGGTACATTTTAATTCTTGCTGGTATTAGTCATAGACTTGGTGATTCATCAATCTGGCTCACAAAGTAAAAGCAGATTTACCCTTTATAGGGTTTGGCAGTTGGCAGATGATTGTTTCGCCTCTGTGAATCAGACTTTTATTTATTTAGTGTAATCAAGAAGGAACTGTCTGTTTTGTGACCTTCTAGGTTAGTGAAAGGGAACAAAGGATTTCTCTTTATTATTATTATTTTTTGGCATCATGCACTTAGCAGAACAATGCGGAAGTATGATAAAGGATCATACTCTGTTCAGCTGGTTACTTTGACTGTAGCTGCATGTCACATTATTATTCCAGTTGGTCTGAAGAATTCTTTTGCATGAGCAGAAATAACCATTTCATTATGAATAAAGTAGAATCCATGCTCTTTAGAATCAGTTAGGAGAAATTCCTCCTTTCCTGGATAACCATTTAACATGCAAAGCACAGAAAGTGTTAAGTTAGACAAAAATAAGAGGGTTTTGCAAGATGCCTGGCTATTTGACAGAGTACAGCCTACCAGATTACAGACATATCTCATGCAAATTACAGGAAAAAAAATTATCAAATGGCAGGTAGCAACTGTGATAAGCAAGCTCAAGGACAGCAATCTGGGTAACAGACCTGAAATACATACAGAGTTTGCTCAAGGACAGTGGAGCTGAAAGAAATCATAAAAATCTAAGAATAACCAACCAGAAATAATTAATTGGTTACTGCTGCTTATCCAGATAAGGAGAAAATGCAATTTGGAAAGTTCATGCATTTCCTAAACTTTGTATCAAGTTTAAAGAAAATGGCTTCACCAATGTGAAGCACACTTATTCACTCCCTGGTCCTGGCGCTCTGTAAGCATTTTGTTGAGACCTGTAAATGAACTGCAATATGTCCAGGGAATGCCAACAAGCGTTATTCATGGCTGCAGCTGCATTTGTTACATAGTTTTCAAAGCTGGCTATTTCTAAATGTTTTTTTTTTCTGTCTGCATTTTGCTAGCGAAAGGTTTCAAATGCAGTAAAACCACTTGGTCCTCAGTGAAGCTAAGCTGGATTGAATTATGTGTGCAACAGTGAAGTTAAAAAAAAAAAAAAGAGAGAGCTTTTTTCTTTTCTCAGGTTTATTTCAAAAACTTTTCATTAGCTTCCCCTGCGTTTAGCTGCAGCGGGCTCCGTGTCTTGGCAGGGTGGCTGGCTGCACACAGGGCCACTGGCCTTCCTGGGGGCAATGGTGGGGTTCTGAACATTGCATCCATGAAAGGGAGGGATTCCTTTCCTGCTCACTGCTTTTCTGTGCTGCAACACTGCAAAGGTCATAAATGTGCTTCTTTTACTAAGAGCTTTGGTTGAGGAAGGGTATGCTTGGAAGGCAAGGAAGAAACCCCCTAGTACATCAAGCTACATGCTTGAACAGGTATTTGGCAGAGTAATCCATGCTTCTTTTAAATCAGCACTTTCCAGGATATTAAAAGGCTACAATTTTGAGATGCGTAAAAATCTGTGTTAGGTATAAATAAAGCATGACTGCCTAATCAGTTTAGTGGGGGTGGAGGCATTACAATTAAGATTCCCGTGAACGATTTATTTATTAAGCAGATCTTACTAAGATTAAATTACCAACATGAGAGTGTTTTCCAGCAAATAGTATGATTTGCTTAAGAGTGGGTGGTCAATGAGTTATATCAGATGATCAAGGGTTACTACAAGTTATTCTTCATTGAGATCTATAAGGACAGTATAAACAATCATCTTGGGGAATGGTTTCAGTGGAAGGTGAGTTAGTGGTATCCTGAGATCCCTTTCACCCCTCTATTTCTTATCTATTAAGGGAAAGATAAAATGATGAAAACCATGTTTGTTGATCTTAATTCAGAGGTACATCATTTGATCTGAAAAAAAAGATCAATACCACTTCTGTTGAAGACAATGGGTCTCTAAATAGACCCCAATTTGTAGTAAAAGCTACAGTTATTTTGACCTAAATGAAGATTTAAAGAAGTGCTTATCTTGAAGACTTACATAGGGCACGTTCCCAAATTCTTTACTTTGACCCTGATAATACTTTGACACAACATTGTGATCACACTTCTAGCGTAGCTTCACCTGAAATACTCTCAAAGCAAATGTTCTTGAATTTCATAGTGTGAGCTATGAGATAACTTCTTGCAAGTAAAAGGGTCATGAATACAACTAGACCTAGGAGAAAGCTACTTGCAAGTAGTTTTCTCCTTGGTAGAAAGTATATAGTAGAGAAAACTACTTGCAAAAAACGTGCTTTGTTCTTCTACTCTCTTTATCTCAGAAGCATAATACTCCTGAGACCAACAACTGTCAACAATATAAGGGTAAAAATAACACATGATATTAGTTGGCTGTTGTGTTAGTCACTTTGTAAAGATACAGTAATTGAAGTTAGTAATATTTATGATTTAATGATGGCTTTCAAGATTTTTAGTGATGTTCTTCAAGCCTTTTTTCCATTTTCCTGTGCTATGTAAGATTTGCAACTATTACTTAATAAAAAAAATAAATTCCGATTCACATAACTGTTCAGGAAAACCTTGAGTTCAAAACCAGACATGGAATAGAAATAAGACAGATATTTTCCTTTTTCATTTCTTGAGTGCCACAATCCTGAAGTCAACCTCAGAGTTTATTTGTGCTTGTTCTCGATATGGGAGACTACCAATACTAAGAAAAAAAGCAGGCTCTCTGCCAGACAAAGCATTCTGTCTACACATACAAGATAAGCAAAGGATAGGGGAAGTAAACTATTGTTAAGAATGTGGAAATTAAGCATAAGGAGATTAAAGTGCCAGCACCTTCAACACTTGGATATGCAGATAAGGTCAGTGCCCAAGGGAGTGCAGAGGCAGCCTGCCCAAGAGCTGGGAACTAACCCTGGCTCCTCCTCCGGAAGGGAGTGAAGAGGTATCAGGTGTAAACGAAGCAGCACTCACCGGCCCAAAAGCTGAATCAGCTGCAAAAAGTACTTTCTTAATGACAGTCACTGTGGAAAACCTCAATGAACTCCCACAACTATTCATATTTTTGTCTTTTACTTAAGGGAGGTAGGCGTGAAACAAAGAAAAGCACAATTATTGTTCTTCACAAAATATTTCAGCTTGGGAAGTGCTTGTCACAGGATGCTGTGAATGCTAAAATTTCACACAGCATTACAGGGGAACTTGACAAGACCATTGGTAAAAATCTATTAAATATTACAAATAAAACCAAAGCCAAAACTAAACCAAACTGAACCAAACAACCCACCTGTGTTGATCCCAGTTAAATTAGTTCCACCTGGAAATCAATTTTATCTGAAAATGACTCAAGTATGAGAATGCATCTCAATGAAATATCTTCTGTTTTCCTTGTTCTCACTCTCTTCCTTAGACATTGACTTGTGGTTGCTGCTGGTGACAGGGCGTTGGTCTAACTGTCCCAATTATCCCAAGGCCATAATGTTATGAATGACACTTATTGACAGCAGCTGGAGATGTAACCAATCAGCTGTTGGAAGTTCTCTTAGATGCGATGTGGTTTTTGTGGCTACCAAATACTTTCCAGAGATGCCTTTTCCCAGAATCTTTTTGCAGTTCTGCATGGTTCTTGCTACTTCAAACTGCCTGTGAGTCACTTGTTGGGGCTGCAGATTACGGTAGGGGTCAAATGGTTCATTAACAAGAGCAGGCTGCACCATGCTGGAAAATCCTTTTTCCTCAGTATACCCTTGAGAGTTCTAAAGTCTAAGAATGGGTTTCTACACATAAACAACATCTGTATGTTATCAGCATTATCCATTTAAGTATAAAACACATTCATCTGGGTAAAGCCTGAAAGCCCTCCCAGGAATGTTTCAAATCCATTTCCTAGGTAAAGCAAACAGATAATTATGCCCCAGCCCTATATCCAACATGAACTCTTGTATTCACAAGGAATCTCAGTAACCTTTCTGGGTCCAAACACGTTAATCATGCTGCAGGACAGTGTATTACCTTTTATCACTAGTGCAGTATGGTCTTTTGATGGGTATTCTTCAATTTTATCACTTCTTCCTAAAGAGAAGATTCAATTCAAATTGACATCCAGGAATGAATTAAAATGTATAAAGTGTCTTAAATGAAAGAGTAACCATATAAGCTCAAATCAGATACCTAAATTATTAAATAAGAAATGCAGCTCTTGAAAACAAAGGTGCACAAATAGATTTATTTGAAACAAATACATTTGTGTTTGATTAAAAGAAAGAACTGGAGTTGATATAAATAGTTTGGAAGCAAAATAAGCCATGCTGTAACCATATATTAAGAAGAAACACGCATTGTTTTGTAGAAATATAGTCCTAATTTGTGGAAAAAACCCACAAATTTGCTACAAATGAAAACTTTATTTTAAATATCACTATGTTTAGGGGAAACACAAGAAATAAAAAAATAAGTGGCACTTTAATTTTCAGTATTGATCAAAGCAAATCAATCACTTTCCAGAAGCATTTTTACTCAGGTAGGATTTACTCTTCTTGGTAACTAACCATATCTGAATTATTCCTTCAACAGAGTGATTTCTGGGTTCACACAATTTAATCAAACTGTGGCTCAAACTAATACTGTAATATAATTATTAGTCAAGTAAAAAAGAGAAATGTAGTAAATGAGAAAATCTTACCTTTTCCCCCATCCAAATTCAATGGTGAAAGAGTCAGTAGTTCTTCAGATTCCCATTTCTAATTCCCTTTACCTTCTTGGCTGCAAGATGTCACTGGTAATGACTGTTCCAAGAACACTTCTAGCCTGTTGCAAATGTAAATGCAAAATAAAGTGGGTTTTATAAAAAACAAATTGGTTAAGCTGCATGCTTGAACGCACGTTTGCAGTGGGCCAGGACCATGCGCACCACCAGTCACTGGGATTTGACTGACAGGGAATTAAGATGTCCTAAATTGTGCTTGTGGAAACATATAATTGAAGTGCCTTATCCAGTACTTCATCACGTTAAAAAATATATTGTGTCAAGATTGTGATAAAAGTTTCATTTTATTGATACTACATGTAAATTAAAAATGTAGTCATGCGTCCATCTTCTATCCATGTTTTTACTTGTCCTAGTTTCTTATGATTAAGCTGTCTGTGTCTTCCTTCCAGTACAAAGTGTACTTCCAGATAAAAGACGTTAGATATTATCAGGTTTTTTTAGGATTTTTGTTAGCATTCAGAAGATCTCAGGACCACACAAGGAGGTCTTTGGCAAACATCAAATACAGAGTTCCACAATGCTGTGTACCTGCCTTTTTGAGTATCTCTAGCTTCAGTTATGATCAACTGGTTGAAAAAACACTTTAATATGTAAAAACTAAAGTGCTGTGCTGTCTCAACAAGTTATTAATTCATTTTTAGATGGGACTCCATGTCTAGATAAGAGCTCCACTCACAACATGCAACTATGTCTCCCTTCTTGAATTCTTTCCTTCAGAGAACTGGTATAAATTTATCTTCTTTTTTAATACTGTGGGTGTGACAGCAAGCTGCAGATTCAGTAGTAGGTAGGAAGAAAAGAAATTATTCCTCTCTGATAATTTGGTGGCAAAGTGATTTCACCCCTTCTGCAGTATTTAATAAGAGTTTATGAGGCTGATAGCGTTTGTCTTCTCTTTCTGCACACGGGAAACAGAGAGATCCAGGCCTAACCTTGCATTTAAATGATATAAACATTTGGAGGTGATGAGGTTTAATGTTTTAAATGTGATCTGTAAAAGATGTAAATTAAATGTGAAATCAGTACAAATTCTGCAGAAATTAATAGACAACGAATAGATAATTAAATTAAATTTGATTCTCTGGAAGTCAGGTGTCTAGTCTAAGCTAAAGAGAGCAAGAAGGAGAGGAACTGAGTCCATTCAGAAATAAATGTCTAAATTAGAATCACCCTCTGGAGATTTTTACCTCCCCTCATTTAGTAACATGCTGAGCTTTGACAATTAGCTTCAGTTTGACAACTTACTTTTAAATGGCTAAAATTAGGTGACATGAACCTTATCTTAACATTCTTATCTTCCACCCAATACAGCAAAGCATTTAATAGGAAGCTTATACTTTAATGTAAGACAAGCGCCATAAATATTTCTAAGTGTTCTGCTGGAGCACGTCCAGAGTGCTCATCAGTTTGCAGAATCAAACACTGTATCTTTAATGGTATTTAGCACTTGAAATTCCTGTCAATATCACTGTTCTAATATGCAGTTACAGCTTCAAGATGTGAAGGCCAGGCTTGAAAGGAGTTTTTTATTGTTCATCTGTGCTGCTGTCTTTACCAAAAGGAAGTGAAGGTGTAGAAAAAGAGCTTGTACATCGTACAAATGGCTGCATACTGAGCATCTGAAAGTAATTCTCATTGAGGATTTTCTTAAAAAGGCAGGAATGTTTACAACACAGACAATGAAGTGGGAATAGATTTCACATACACTCATTTAATTTACTTAGTGAGCTACTAAGCTTACTTTAGGCATCTACCACAAGTTCAGTTCAGGACATATGTGTTTAGGAAGCCCGATTTCCTGTACAGACCATAGGAAGACACTCTCAAGGGGTCAGTGGGAACATCAGAGTAGGCTGCCCCTAATCTCCAGTGTTACTTGTTTTGCTATTTAATTTCAACATTAATGACTGGTTGTTTCCTGGCAAGGTATAAAGTACACATGGAAAAACAAGATACTGCAAGAGCACAGACCACCTTTTTGAGCCCATTTAACTCCCCTGTAAATTGGCAAGCAAATCCTTCTTTCACTGAAATTTTGTGCCTAAGCAGCACAAAAATGTTTTTTCACAGTGTTTACTGCATTTTACAGTACTATTTTACAGCAGTATAGGTAAGTGGCCTGCATAAACTGTGTGGCAGTTTGAGTAGAGAAGCTCAACTCTCTTTGTGTACATATCACAAAGATAAAATAAAAGCAACTTAGCAATCGTATGCCTTGGCTTTGAATGTGGGGAGTATAGCACAATATCATCCTGCCCAAACAAACTTATTGGATTTGTCACAGATTTACAGAAAAATAAATTCTGACATACTTAGCCACACAGTTAATTTCCAGAATGACCAGAAAGAGTAAAAAACCTCTCACATTGCTGCTATTTTAGGCCAAGAAGATGATTGGCTTAAGCAGCTCTGTTCTGACTTCCATTATACTGTTTGACTTACTACAAAAATAGTCAAAACAAAGGAAAGAAAACATCTCAAATTTTGAAGACTATTACATACTGACTTATTTACATTTTACATAAAACAGGACTTTGCACGTGCTTCTCCAACTTCAGTTGCCAGAATAGGTGTTTGACAGTACTGCTCATCCAAGATGACTCATATTTTTTGTGAGGCTCCACTGCAAATAGGTTTATTCTGAGAAAAGTCTTGTCTAAGTTAGTGGCCTAAGTCTTTATTTTCCCACCCATGGCAGGAAGTGAAATATCTGCTTAAGCTGGCAAATAATTTCATGTGGGATGGACCAGTTTCTACACTCATATCATTTCCTTACATACAGGGGAAGGAAATTCCTGCCTTAATCTATCTGTTGATGTGAAGCATTGTTTATTAGTTTAAAGAAGAGAACTTATCCTGACAGCCTTATTAAAGCAAAATATGGATGTCAGTATTTCTGATAACTCTCAGACTTGCCAGTTTCACACACCACTCTGGTATTGAGCGCTGAGCAGTGAAAGCAAGCAGATGTCTGACAAAAAGCCAGCTTCACTGTTCTGAATGAAAGAGTGGGAATAAAGGAGACTTGCTGCAGTTTTCTGCAGGACCCCTTCACCATCTCTGGTATGGCATTAGAAGTGAAAATGTAATGAAGGACAAGTCAAAGAGGACCTCTTTGCAATATACTATTCTTAACGAGCCCTGCATACAGCTCTGGCCCTGCAGAGATGCGCAAGGTGGTGCATAGGAGACAAAGATGTTCCTTCTGTAGTAGGAGGTCTGCAGTCTAGGCTCATAACTGCAATTCTATGTTTGTATTTTCACATCCCTTCTGATGCCTGAGCCACAGGCTCCATGCATCCTAAAAATCTCATCCTTTTAATCAGAGTGAAACACAAACCTTTACACGTTTGATTCCATGCCTACATATCAGAACAGGTGAGATAAAGTGTGACCCCAGACACTTGCAGAAAAGTTCAGGTGCATCTTCACTAGCCCATCATCTGTATTTGATGATGCTGACACTGCTGAAGGCTTATAAAGTCAATTTAATGTCAGGCCATGTCTAGGCTGCTAAATAAAAAAGACCAGAGGCAGAACTAAAGCGTGTGTCTCATCATCATCCACACTGTTCAATAGTTTTTATCTTGCTCTGTTTTGGCCATCTTCTAATCTCCTTCTAAATCAACATCTAGTGCAGTTTGGTTGATTAAGAGACTGTTCATTTGGGAGACCTAAAGCAACTTTTTCCAAAGGAAAACACTTTTGGCTTCTTCTCAACACAGTTTTCTACTAATATTCACAAGAATTTGCATTGTTACTTATCTTCAAATGGTCTTATGCTGCTTTTCCAGGCATACAGTCTTAACATCATGCTCTAAATAAAGTGCTGCACAATCCTGAGAGTAAGAGTGTCTAGCAAGCTTTATTTTAATAGAAGACAAACTGCCAGATGTATGCAGGCCTTCTGGATGATGGTCTTTTGGCCTTTTGTCCTCAGTAAAGCAAATTCTTCTTCCACAGGAGCCCAAAAGAAAAAATTCCCTCCTAAACTTGGGAATTGTCAGGCAGTAAAATTGGCTGCAGATTGGTACATGTGTGAACTGGTGAGTTCTCATTTCTGTGTCTCTACTTCTGACAGTCGTTTTTGTAGAGATTAGTATTAGGAATAGCAGAGCTGATGGCATTGGCTTGGTGTGAAAGAGCTGCATTCAAGCAAAAATTATACCTTCATACTTCTTGTCCACTTCATGTGAAGTGGAGAATCCTGTGAAAATAACTTGCTAGATTCCTCAGATATATGATTGTTCCATGTATGGATGACAGCCCTATTCCTAAGAATATGAAGTGAAGGATATGGAGTAGCTAATGAGGTGGAGCTTTGATGTTACTCAGAGGCTTCTACTTCGTGTCCTGTTATAGGAGTCTCTAGGGGACCCTTCCCGCACAGCTCCATCTTCCTATTACCTCCGTTAATGGGACTGAGACCTGTGTGTCACCACATACGATGAATGCTGGCAGGCTCAATCTAGATGGGAGTCTTAGATTCCACTCCCTATTCCCTTCCCACAGACTTCTGTCAGTGGGGACCTGTTCTTATCAGTTTGAAAGATGACGAACTTGCAGATACAATGTTTTCCGGCACTAACGAGGTCTCCCACCCTTCGACATTCTCTGAATGATTGGCAGTAATAGTGCTGCCATAGCAAACAACACTTAGAATCAGGCCATCTTAGTTAGATCATTTTGGATTATTTTGGATTAAATTATGTTGGGTTCTATTAATTTATTTAATGTGTTTATTTAAAATGTCTTATGGTAAGTAAATAGACAGCTGGAGCTAATCCAAGTAGAAGTTCAAGTACAAGTGGACAAGTTCAATTGGCTGAACTAAGTAGTGAAAGCTACCGGCAGTAACAGCATTAGGTTATGTCTGAAATACAAGAAACTGCACCTTGAGCTGAAATTCAGAGCATGGGAGCTGAGAGCCTTAAGGCCCACATGTGCTGGCCAAGAAATCCTCCATAATGAGTTTGGTGAAACCAGAATGCTTAGAAAGCAGGCAATGATCTGGAGTAGAATATTTATCACCTCCCGTCTTCAGATTATTCTAAATCATAAATTGACTCCAGAAAATCCCAGAAATATTAGTGCTGTCCTCAATTAAAAAGTGAGACCACAGAATTAGAAAAGGTAATGGTTTTCTATGAGTGCTTAGCAGTGGAAGAAAGAAAAGCCTGCCCCAAAATGATACTTCAGGAGTTCTGGTCCTGCATGAACACCGTTAGTTTTGTAACTACCACTGCAAGTGTGGTATTATTATCTTTCCGCAGGAACACGTTACTGTAATTCTAATGAAATGAATTAACAAATGAACTAGTTAACTAACATAAGCATGCTTGAAATTCAAAATTTTCTATCCTCTGTGGGCTTCATACTTACCCTGCAAAATTGCTTTTCTGACATAATCAAAGCTGGCAAAACTGTTAATGAATTTTATCCTACAATTTTCTTTTCCCTCTACATCTTTTACCATAAGTAGTTTCCTGTAAAACAATAGTATTTTCTCCAAACCACTCACAATACAGGCAGTACTGCACCTCTTCTGCTAAGTAGAAACAAATCCTTAGTTTAAGGTATCAAATTTGGGTCAGGTTTGGATGCAGCACAGCCCCCATCCTGCTCTGGAACAGCATGTGCCTTCCAAGTCTGGCCAGATGCACGTTCTACAACCATGCCTGAAGGCAAGGGGCAGCAGTTTACATTAAAAGCAGAACTAGGCTTGGGACAGTGAGTTCAGCAAGCATGAAAATAATGCTCCTTTCTTTAGCCCTGCCCAGGCTCCACCCCATTTCTCAAAATTGCTGAACTATTTACAAATGTTTAAGAGAACCTCTGTGTTACTAGAAGAATGTTTACACTGCCATGCATTTCAGATGCAGGCAGAGCTATACAATCAAGGCTCACGCCAAAGACAAGAGCTGTGCTGTACCATCAAAATATGTACTGGTTCTACTCTCCACTACCATACAAGGCAGCTCTGCATTCCTGCTCTTAACCTTTTATTACCTCCTAAGATTTCCAGATCACTGCCAGATTTCTTGAACTTCATGGAATGCTTACAGGCTTCATAAATATAAACCTCAGATGCTGTTCGGCAGCTTTGTATGGGAATGCCAAAATGAAGAAAATAAAAAGTATAGAGCAGAAGACTATTAAGACCATTTGTGCATTGTAATGGCTGCAGTTACACAGTTGACAGTTTCAATAAACTTCACCACTTAGTGTGAATCAAGCCTTGAAATATCACCATGGTGTTGCTCTCACCCCCTTCTCACATAGTGAGCTGAGGAACAGAATGGCCAAGGAATTTAGACAATGTCCCACTGCACTCAGCAGAAGACTGGAATTAGATGTCAGATGTTTCTGCTTTGCAATCATAGTCTGCAATCTACTAAACTATGCTGACTTTTTATGCCTTTAGGCAGGAAGAAAGTATTACTAAAAGGGATTCCAAACAGCTTATATTGATACCCTCAGTGCATTATGGTTAAATTAGAAGAGGCCAAGAGTCCCTTTTTTGCTGTAAAAAAGAAATTTATAGAGGAATATTCAGTTTTAGAGTTAATTCCCTGAGCATATATGAAAAAAATTAACAAGAAGGAAAATATGAAAAAAGAAAGAAGCAATGGAATAGATGCAAGTCCATAAAGGCAGCCTTGAAAAGCTTCTGAATTCATATAACAGAGAGTTTTTGAGCTGAAAAACGTGCATTGAATTTCTGGAATGAGAAAGATGCTTCTTGCATTCTGCCCACAATGTTCTGGTTTCTTATTCTGGAAGGTCGTTAAAATGTTTTCGAAGAACTGATGAACTGTTTACTGACTTTATTCTTACTGATTATTTCTGATTTCTGTCCTGAATACATTTTCAAAGTTATTCATTAAAAATGCCTCCCAGCTTGTTTCAGCTGGAACTTTAAGCTCTGTTGTCATTTTCCATATTTTCCTTGATGAAATCTGTCCGACTGAGACAAATTAAGCCCCAATAGCTTCCATTAAGTCAAGTTCCTACACAGCCTCTTTTCTTTGTGCCTGGAGACCACATAAGTGTGTGAGTACCTAAAGCCTAGCTGTCAACAAATCTATTTTTTAGGTCCAGAGCTTGAAATGCAGAAAAGGTTCAGCATGCTGAGCAGTCACCCCACCAAAACACACTGGTAGGAAATGCTGAACATGGAGTTTGCAGCCTGTTCTGTGTCAGATAGAAATGGATGCAGACCACACTAAAGAACTTTAGGAAGGACTCTTCAGACTGAGTCATGTGCGGATGCATTTTCCGTGTAGGGGGTGTGTATGAGAGACAGACAGACAGAGGAGTCTCTTGTCCTGTAACCTCAGACAAACTTGGCAGAAGGATGGAGATCTAACTCATAGTAAGTTCCTACAAGTTTTTGGGAAACTTGCAAGACAAGTTTTGTCTGTGAATGCTCAGCCTCAGTGTCTAAAATACAAGAGAAATTTCACATGGGCAAATGAGATCTAATAAATTCCCTAATCATGGAAAATGCTTTAGTCAGAGTTTACATTTTAAACAGCAGAAAAACCTCAGACTGGAGTTCTCGCCTGCATGGAGTCTCTGCTACCTAGTAAAATTCAAATGAAGATAGAAGGCATAAATACATTTATAAGTTTGGTTTCTCAATTAGATTCTCTGAAGTCTGTAAGGGATAAACTCCTGCTGCAGCTTAATATAATAAAATTAGGTTGTCAATTAATCACAAAATCACTTTGAGCTAAGCAGCTTTGGTTCAAGTACTTGGGAATGTTTGTTCCCAGTCCCAGGATCCAGCTGCATGCCTTTACTGGGAGCTCTGTGTTTAGTTAGGAAAGACTCAATGGAGCGCTGATCTCAGCTAGAAGGATAAAGAACATCTGGGGGTAACTTTTTTGTGGTACGCGATAGTGAAAAGCAGAGCAGGTCATGAGATAACAAGAAATAAATTGCTCCTGTTGCTGGAATAATCAGGTTGGTCACTATAACTTGGTGGGGCAAGGCCCTGGGTAACTTGATATAGCCATGAAGCCTGCCCTGCTTTCAGCAGAGGACTGGACTTGATGACTCAAAGAAGTCTCTTCAGCTTAAACTTTTCCACAGTGTTAGAGCCCTCAAACCCTGAATTCACAGTTAAAGGTAACTGCTTTGCTGTTATTTTGCTTGTTAACAGTATATGAACATTTGGCCTGGATGCCCTTAGCTTCTGGAAAATTTAAATGGGCATTAGTGTCCTGCTTGTTTGGGAATTGATTCTGAGTTTTCCTAATGCCTTCTCTTGCTATTCTTCTGTTTCACTCCGGATCTGAGTCGTTCTGCTCCCTAGAAAGTATCATAAAGCTAAACTCAGACAGCAGATTTCAGCATAGGACATCATCCAATTATCACACATTCTGTCCATTTTGCTTTCAATATTTAAATAGGGCAGTCTATTAATCAACATACAGGTGTAACTGATTTAGATATAAGTATATATCAGATTTTAGATATAAGTATTCAGCACTAAGAGGATGGATTACTAATGAAAAACCTTTCCTCATTACCCATCCTCTTAGTGTCCTCTTCTCCTTACCCCACAACCTTGATTACTGCAGGCTGTTTGTGTCTCTAAGCTTGTGATCTGTTTTCTACCCATAGTAACTAAACAGTATCACCAGCTTTCCTTATTTAGAGCAATTGTCCTTTGCCACGCTAAGTTTTCTACCTTTTTAGAGTAAGTCAAAATTCTTCCAGAGTGCCTCCATGATTCAGTGTTATCTCCCCTGGGTTATTTCACTTTTTCCCCTTTTTTGTCTCTACCCATATTCATCCTAAAATACCTCCCCTGTGCCTCCTTCTCCTCTCCAAATCAACGAACACAGTTTTCCACTCCTGCACAGACACCTGGACTTACAGCCCCCTCCTCAGCTTATTTCTCTCTCAGAACTTTCAGAGCATCTCTTCTCTGTCAGACTAAAACTCCTTTTTTTTTGGGCTGAATGCTTCCCTGGGCCTTGCCATGCGTGTGCAGCATGTCTGCTCAGTGTAGCACAGACGGCATCTGCTGGGTAACTCAAGAACACCATGTGGCTTCCCTGACTTATTTCAATAAGCAAGAATAAAAATCAAGTCTTGATTCACGCAAACAACTCATCTGGGGCAACCAACAAATACTCTTGATATTTTATTGTGATGCTACTTTTTTTTTTAATATTAAAAGCTTACAAATAGATGAAGCTTCACTACTGTCTCACAAACTGTGTGCAAGTTTTCTACAACAATGCTAGGCTTAAAGCCAAATCTGAACAATGTTGGGCTTAAGCTGTAGCAGAAACATCCTCCTACTTGGGTCATTTTTCACTTGGTTACGGGGGAGGCAATGGGGAAACTCTGATCTGTTACATTTTGTTGTGATTTCTCATAGCAACTGTAAAGCTCAGCATTACTGTCCTGATGGCAGCACAGTGAAGTAGGTACTGCCTAGGTGCTCACCTGATAGCAGGGTAAAAAATATCTGGCTCATTTTTTGTGATTTATGCAGTGAACACAGTGTGACAATCTAATATCTGAGCATAGTCCTGCCTCAGACTGTTTCGGACTTTTGCTCCCTAAAGCTTTTTTATCCATCATTCTGTTAATGAAGACGTTGCAATAATCAAATGTATTATTTTTGATACTTTGACTGAATGTTTTCCTCTTCACTTCTCCTGGATTGTTGATTTATTTTCCATTTAACACCTTTTTCTGGGACCTCTTTGGCAGTACATTTAATTTCATTAAGTAAGATTCGTAAAAGCTTTATACTTAAATAAGAAGCTAAATTTAGTTTTTTACTGAAGGATTGAGTAGACTTAGAAGGTGCTGGGCCATAGTCTTTTTTAGCCTTGGCATTTCGAAGCAGTATGATAACAGATGCAATACATGAGCAGGATAGTTAGTCGTAGCCTTTGTAAGTGTCGAAAATCTTCAGCTTTATATCATTAGCAAGCACCTATTCTCAAGTTCAAAATCACAAAATCTAATTCTGTGCAATCTTGCTGTCTGCTGACTGCTAACAACACAGCAATGCAATTTTAATATCGTATTTCAGCTAACATTTAAAATTGGGTATTGGCTGCCTTAAATGTAGTTCAAGTTAATTATGACATTCTTAGTTGTCATGGCCTGCCCCCAGCAGCTGGTATGAAGACTGCCTGCCCCTAGGTGACACTACAGCTTGATGGTTGGGACATTCTTCCAGAAGGTGGGAGGCAGAATTTGGAGCTGAAATGCTTGAGAACACTGAGTCCAGAGTTCACACTTCTGGAAGTAAATGCTTCACTCATCCAGAGATACAACAGAACATGAATGTAACTTCCCTGTGTTTCACACAAATCTACAATTTAAAAAATGTTTGTGCTCAATGGAGTATGGTGTGTATCTGGGCAGCAGGCCTTATACCAGCAGCTGGGCTGGGCTCCTGTGAGTTCAGAATAAAACAGGGCACTCTACAGTCCTAACAGATGAAGAGCTGTGGGGGCCTAGCAAAAGACTATCTACTGGCCTGTTACATCCTTTTCTACCACACACACAAAAGCACTTAATATATATTGATATGAATTAGACTTAATGATCCAAAAGGTCTTTTCCAGCCTAGTTGATTCTATGATTCTAATACACTAATATTTGGAATGGCATACACAAGTTTTAGTATCTGAAGTGGTTCAAACAAACAAACAAAAGATAAAAGCCCAAGTGTGCTGAAAGCTTGTCACATGCATAAACATGTATCTCCTGAAAAGCAGCAGGAGTCATGCCTGGTCAGAGTGCTATAGACCTTCTTTGCTCTAGGAGCATGATGGAGGCTGTGTTGCGACATTTGTCCAATGGGTGTCCTGGGCACCTGAGCTCTGCGACAGGTCATACCTAGATGATCCAGCCAAGGTTATCAACGGATTAAGTAAAACAAGATTTCTGAATAAACTGAACAGTATTGCACCTTCTCTGTAAATTTTAGGCACTGTGAAAATTTCAAAGTTTCAGCAGAAGTGGGCAGAAACCTGGCACTTTTAGGGGTTCTTTGAAAAGGCTGAGTGCTAATTGCCATATGGAAAATAAAAATCAAGTTCCTAGATGTCTCAATTAGGTCAGTGAGAATATGATTTCTTTTGTGCTCTCAGCTGTACATTTAGTGCATAAACTAAACCACACTTTTGTTTAATCCCTATTGTTAAGTTGTTCTACTGTATAACCCTACTCTTTCTTTACAGCCAGTTGCTAAAAACACAACTCTAAAACCATCAGATTGAATCATAACAACTTACATTGTCAAGTATGCACATAAAATGTAACACAGAATGTAAAGCTAAGACAATCAAAACGTTATATGCCAAAGGAAAATTTGGGATTTTCCTCCTCACACATGCTGACAGTGACAATACCAGTCCTGTATTCTGCTGTGAATCTTTGTCTTCCTTTGATGTTTAATCTTTGAAGAGTTAAAATCTGTCACTGGCAGGATAACTACAGCTGGCTAAGTGCCTCTTCCTGCTCTCTCTTGTTACAAGGCTTTTTTACCAATAAAGTTCCACTCTTAAGCATAGAACTTCAACTTTCATATATTATGTTCAGATTTTATATGCAAAGTACATACTTTTATCACTGCAACACGCAGAAATTTTCCAGCTTCTATTATTAACTTACTAAGATAAATAGATCTGAAGGGATCTCCATGATAAAATAGCCAAAAAGTACAAGAGTGAAAACACCCCAACACTTAACTGCCAATATTTTCATTATGGCAGTGACAGAATGAAATCTCTTTAATGCTTGCTTTTAAGCTCCAGTATGTTGACATATCTTTCAGCTAACACAAAAAGTGTTATCTTCAGGAACAAATTCTTTCTTAGCTCATTACAAGAGCTGTTTATCACATCTAATCATCTTCTGATGTATCGTGTAGTCACGCAGCAGTATCTTTGTCTCACCTCTATATCAGCTACACGTTACACTTGACCTTCCCCTGGCTTGATCCTTTCCAATTACTGCACAGACCTAAATTAAGCTTTGGCTACCCCACCTAGATACATCAGGTTCCAGGGAAGAGAGCCAGAAAGGATCAAGTAGGCAAGGGAATATTCTTAAAAAGAGAGTTAGCTAAAACAAGCAAGATAGCATGCTTCAGAAGAGGCATGGAAAAAGCCAGTCCCAGAAGATGATGAACTGTTAAGATGTTTGGTTTGACGTAAATTTCCTTAGCAAGTAAATCTTGATGGAATGAGTGAGTCCTGAGATACTGCCTACTTATCCTTTTAAATTAAGGTTACACGATAATGAGGCTTAACAAACAGAACTGCACAGAACAAGATTTAAAGTCAAAAGTAAGACTGCCATTGGTGCAAAAAATCACATTAAAGAGATATAGTACTGTTAAATGGGATGGCAGGGGAGAGGCAGGGAAAGCTGCACAATTGCTTTTCACTGAGTTCTTTAAAAAAATCATCTGCATCTTTTAGAATAGATGTTAATGAGTGGGTGAGGACAGATACACTCAAGACAAGTAAACCCCAGACACTTTTGAGCCATCCTTATAGATAATCATTAAATAAGACCCTACACCAACCCCCAAACATCATTCTTGCAACACGTCCTGCGGTAGGTTAAGGAAAACTTAAATGGAAACAAACAGAAATACCTTCTTTTCCCAAGAGATTCTGGTTTTCCTTGGTTTAATACTGCAAATCTGGAAAGAATACCACCCCACTGATATGAGTTGAAAGGTAAGCACGTTGTTGAACATCATGCGTATCCCTGGGAAAAGCCATAGAGGCTTTCAGAACATGGATCTGGAGTTTAAATCTCAATTTAGACAACATAAAAAATGTCTTATTTTTGCAGTATTGAAAGGATTGCAACACCCATTATAATGTGTGAATTCAAAACTTCCCATGCTATGTTGAAATATAATTAATGCCACAGTTTATGTGAAAAAAAAGTAAAGTCACACTAAGTTCTGCAGTCATATACATTTTGGAACAAGGCCCATTGATTTGCATCTATAAGCACATCAACAATATTACACAAGACAGTAAGCACTTGATAGTAATACTGGCCTTAAGGTCTTTCTGGAAATAGTGTTAAAGCTAGAGAAGTCTGGAAGCATTTCTCCTTGTCATGGATTCAGCAGTAGCAGTCATTTCTCTCCTTCTGGTGCAGTGCTGTGGTTTTGACTTTCAGCCTGGGAACAGCACTGATAGCACCAATGTTTTTTAGTTATGGCTTAGTGATGTTTGGTCTGGCCAAGGACTTTGTGAGCCTCATGCTCTGCCAGGGAGGAGGGGGA
>JAOEHY010000212.1:0-22464 GCA_025447955.1 Psilopsiagon aurifrons | reverse complement strand
ATAGGACAAGGAGTAATGGGTTCAAACTTCAACAGGGGAAGTTTAGATTGGATATGAGGAAGAAATTCTTTACTGTAGGGGCAGTGAGGCACTGGAATGGGTTTCCCAGGGAAGTTGTGAATGCTTCATTGCTGGTGGTGTTCAAGGCCAGGTTGGACATAGCCTTGGGTGGCATGTTTTAGTGTGAGTTGTCCCTGCCCATGGCAGGGGAGTTGGAACTAGATGATCTTAAGGTCCTTTCCAACCCTCAGTATTCTATGATTGTATGCTGAGGGTTTGTGACCTCAAAGTTTTGTTTCCTGCCAAGGATGGCTGCAGGACCTTATGAATATGGGATGTTTCCTAGAAGAGAAAGAAATGTTGGTGAAAAAATGTGCTTAATGAGAGCACAAAAGGCATTTCATATATTTCAGGAAAAAAAAAAAAAAAGTGTCTGTAATCTCAATATAGAAAGAGTCTTATCTACTATGCAGTTCTTACTGTAAGGTGGAAGGTGGGAAGCCTAAAATTTTCTCTGAAATACGGTGTAAGTGCAGTAAGACATTTTATGTCTTCTTACATAATCAGCTCTAACTATGTGTATGCACATTTTCTAATAATGATATTTCCAATCCAGGAGGCTTTATAAATACATTGCAAACTTGGCTAAAAATCAGCTTCTTCCCTGGAATGGGTTGCACCTTAGTAGTGGATCTCATAAATTTCAACGATAGGCACATACATCAGAGTGCTGATTTATACCTTGGCTGTTTATCAATGACACCATACATTTGCTGCCTGTTTACGGAGTAGATGGAGTGTTTTGGATCTCTGCAATTGCTTACTGAACTTACCACTTTACACTTCCTGCCAAATACACTTTTTCAGCCTGAGCATATTTCTTTTGTACTTCAGTTATGGATTTACCAGCAAAATACAGCTCCAATGCGCTCTTCCTGAAATTACTGCTGCAGCTCTTTACATTCACCTAAACTGTCCCCACAAACTCTGTGAAAAACAAAAACTGAATCTATCCTGTTATGTAAGGTTGGGACACGAACTACTTTTTGGATCTTGACTCATTTAATCTTTCCATTTGATTCTTTCTAGCTTAAACTTGGAGTGGGTCAGCCAACATTACAGGAAAGAAAACTGCCATGCAGGAGAATGTATTGATGTTTGTCTTCTGTTTCTTCCAAGCACTGTGGAGGAAATAGACTCAAACAACCGTATTGGAGACTATAAGCACAAGCACAGACAGCCAGAGGAATAGGGTGCAAGTACATCTGCTGGTGGCCACCATTTCTGAGGAAGCAGGTTCTGTCAGATCACCTTCTCTCATCTATTTTGGCTGTTTCTCAAAGTTAGAAAATACCTCCTGCTACTGATAAGATATTTGAAAGAACTGACCTAACAATGTGGTAGAAAGCTATTTAAAGTGTACTGTAGGATTACAGTCAGGACTCTCTGTACTGTTTAAATAGCATTTTGCAGGTAACAGTGTGCTATGCACTGTTCCTATCTCTCAGGACCACAATGGTGGGAGTGTAGGAGAGCACTGGCTTAGAACAAGCTCTGGGCATTCAGGCTGTCCTTTGATAATTTTCTGGCTGCTCAAAGTTATTTATCCTTTCTAAAGCAGCCAAAACAGTCAAACTCTTTTTCTGTGTTTGACCCTTTTCTTTGGCAGGTTTAATTTCCTCCTATTATGCTGTGTCTTGGGAAAGTATGCATCACATTCCATCTCTGCCTTCCTGTACAGAGGTGCCATCCATTACTGCATCTGTTCTTTCTGTGTCCCTGCTGGAACTTGCCTATTTTCAACATAGCAAATGTGCTGAAAACCTCAGCTCACAAATGGGACCATGGACATAGGACAAAAAGTTCAAACTGAAATATAAACTGCTGGACAAGAAGTTGGATGGCCAGATCAAAATGAATGTATTTTCAGCAGCACTAAGGACTTTGAGCTCTCACTGAAATCCAATCCAGGAGCTTTTAAGATGACCATATTTTAATGCTTCTAGAATTCGACAGGTTGAGAGTGCTTAAATATGTGACATTGCCTGATACTTAAGTGTAGCAAAATCCCACAAGTTTCTGAACAATATTACCAAATGTGACAAGCATAAATCTTTCATTTCATTGCCTTATTCAGCCACTCAAGGCCCATGAAGATACTTACTCTGTCACTACTTGTTTTGCCACAGGGAAATTCTCATTCATCATCTTAGAATTGTCCTTTAAAATGCCCACAGATTTTATTCTAATGATGTCTTCCTTCACTCGTGAATCATTATAAAGGCCCATAAGTGAAGCAACAACACAATGGGGAGTAACATTAGTTTCAAGTTCATTGTGAATTGGCTTATGCTAAAACAAACCAATGGCCCCAGAGACGGCTGGATTTACTCCTTCTGCTTAGTACATTAGACCCATCAGACAATTCACATATACTTGTACAACATTACACTGATGGTATTATAAAAATGTGAAATATCAAATTTTGCACTTTAAAGCATCTGTCAAAACACAATGGCTTTATGAGATAAAGATTGCTAGATTATTTGCTAAAACCACTTTTTCAAGACATTCGGTTCCTGAAAGCCACTTTTTTCTTTTCTTTTCTTTTTTTTTTTTTTTTTTTTTTTCCTCCACTGAGTAGAACTTTCTAATGCATATATATAATCCTTTTGTTTTCAATGAGAAATGGAACAGTCTCGTGCTAAGTGACAGAGGTAAAGCTGCCAGAACTTGCCCATACGCTACCCAGCTACTCTGCCCCAGAGCAACTTTCTGGCAGAATGTTACTGTACTTCCACTTCAAGCTGAAAGCTTTATTTGATATACTTTGGCAAAAGTCATGCACAGATTCCCTTGAGTATCTCACCTCACCTACCAGTGTCTTCTGTGTTCTGAGTAAACGTAGAATTTCACTTGCTCCTGCTGATGCTCAGACATCTTCCTTTCTCCAGAATTGTTCTGTGGAACATGACACTAGAATTGAAATCATTTTAAGTGGCTAAAGAGGTAGAAAATTGGCAAAGCAAGTAATTGAGAGCCTCTGAAAATTTAAAGGAAAGAGATTCTGGGTGCGGAGAAAGGGGTTTTTTTAGGTAGCAATAGCCAGTAATAGTTCAGATGCAGGAGGTGCCTGTATTTTGGAGAGCTCAACTGCTGCAGGGAGATTGAAGCTGGTGTATCTTTTGTGGTAATTTGCACAAGGAAAATTTAGAGTGCAGACCTTTAAAAACCACCAGGCAAGTTCTCCCCTGCCAACTGTAGTGCCTATTTCATTTAATGTAACACCTTGCTTGCAACACTCCTGCAAGTGTATTTAGTACAAGCCTGTGCCCTGAAGGCGCAGGTTCTAAAGAGTAGTCTCTGACCTTGGATACCCTCTGTTGAATATGCAGCCCGAGTCTGATTTTTGCAGATGCTGACAGAATCATAGGATAGTTAGGGTTGAAAAGCACCTTAAGATCACCTAGTTCCAACCCTCCTGCCATGGGCAGGGACTCCTCACACTAAACCATGCGAAACAACTGGCTAGAAAGTTTTTAAGATGGACCTACAGAAATAAAAAAGCATAGAAAGCAAGTGGTTATATTTTAGATTTAGGACCTTCTAAGGGTTTATACTAACTGAAAGTAAGCATGTCAATATAGTATATACAAGTGTAAATCTGGATGCCATGTCATAATGTTGAATCTTATTCTCTGATGGCTTACATAGGAAACATACTTTTCAAAAGAAAAATTAAGTCCTCAAAGACCTTTAAGAAATTGCAACTTCAGATTTGAATGTTTGATTTCTTTTCCCCTTTGTTTAAATATCTTTCTCTCGTATAAACTACAAATTAATACTCGAAACACATGAGATTCATTAGCCTTTTCTCCTTCTTGGCGTACACTAAACCCATCATGATTATCACTTGTAAAAAAATCTTGTTAATGAAAGTACCTCTTCACTGTCTGACTTGGCCTTTTTCATCTTATTGCTTCCCCATTCTCTGCTCACTTAACTTTTTGGATCTGAACTGCTTCACAGAATAGTGTATAACTTGTGCTTTTTAATATGACAAATATATTGTGTTAGAAACCCTATTTTAAGTTATTTGAATAAATGGTAAGTTAATAATAGAGGCATCCTGATAAATTTTTCATGTCTGTATGGACCACAGTTAATTGTCTTTGCATTTTTTTTCATTTTGATTGCAAAATGCTTATTGTTTAATATTTAATCTGAAACATCAAAGCTAATCACAGTAGTTTTACCAACTGGTTTTGGCCCACTGACTCAATGTACCTTAATAATTAGAGGTTTTCTGAGAACGGATACTTAAGGGCATTTGAAAATTCAGAAAATTGTAAGATGTCTGAAATTAGATACAAATGATTAAGATAGCCAGTACTATTAGTTAATTGTCATCTTACTTCTGTTTTAAAAATCCTAGTGACAATAATATTATTGGACTCTGTCCCTTGAAAATGCTGTATTAAAAGACTGCCTCACAGTTTTTTACTGTTCAGTGTTCTATACAACCTCTATGTAGAAAAACTTCTATTAATTAATCCAAAAAGTGACTAAAACATTCAAGCTACACAGTGAGACAATAGCTTAAGATAGCTTTTCTTCTTTTATACCTGCTTTCTTTCCTATGCATTGAATAAAGAATGTTACTGATGCCTTGATTAGTTCTTTTTCAGCTGGGGGAGATTTTACTATGCCATAAATCATTAAACTACCATCTAGTGGCAATCAGAGTTATTAATTGTGGAAAGCTGTTATGACTGCAGAAATGTAAAGTGGCGAATGGGGACCTTGATTAAAAAAAAAAAAAAAAACAAAAAAACAAAACAATACAAAACAAAAAAAACCAACTTACTCTTTCATGAATTTTTGTGTTAAATATCTGTAACTCAGTTTTGTTTTGTTTTACCTTTTAAAGTAGCGTGAACCTTTTCATTAATATGTTTCCAAATTATTATCTAGTATTTAATGTTTTCTTCACACTAATTGTCTAATTTCTTTCCTGAAAGAGAAACTTCTCATGATGCCATCACAAATAAGACAACCACGAAGCACCCAATACCCTGCAAGAGCTGCAAGAAGAGCAGATGTTTCATATTGTTTAGAAGTGAAAAGTTTTACAGGTTCTTCAGCTGAGATGAATGTGGCATGTAGGTATCTTTATGGATGGGTATCTGTGGGCATATGGAAGAGAGAGTGATGAACACAGAGAAATATTTGAATATGTTTCTAAGCATAGAAAATATTTCCTAACAGTAATATTGTTTTCTATACAAAGGTTTTTGCGTTTTCTTCATATTACCGCTGTGTAAAATAGGATTAATAAGGCTTATATTACTATTGGTGCACTTGCGGCTAAAAAAAGTGCTTTCATTTTAAAGGACTAGAGTCTGTAAATATAAAACCTGCAACTGTTAATGACAAGCCTAGAAAAGTAAATTTAGATATCTAGATCTTTGGTTTGCGTTGCGTACTTGACGTTACAAACAATTTCTGAACCTATTTCTTACGGTTTACAATGTTTCCTATTAGTTCTCTTTCATAATTTAATTTGTTTTATTGCAATAGACACAAGGTCCATCTTTACAATTATTTCTTCAGCACTTTTTTTTTTATATTAAAATATTTCTAGTCACTGATTTTGAAGAGACTTATGGAAAGTGCATTCTGAAAATTAGTATGTAATTTTCTCCATCTTGGTGTAATACAGATTACATATATTAATTAAACATGCAACTTTTAAAGTACAAGTTTCCATATAGGTCTTTGTAGTCTCTTTTATGTCTGTCACTTCATAAAATAAGAAGAACTACTGATCAGGAAGCACAGTGATGCGGCAAACAAAGTAAGTTTCCATTGCTTTGTTAAATGTCCTATCAAGTACCTTGAGCTAGCTGGTCAGATCTAATCAAAACTCTAGTACTGTGCCTTCTGGATGAGCAATTTTGAATTTTAGGTAAATTTGGTATTCATATTTATGTTTTAAACTAGATGTAGCATATAACATTTGTGTTTTGATCACCACTCCAGTAAACAGGGCTTTTTATTAGTTAACAAGTAAGACATAGAGTTCCAAGGTTGTAGCTGACTTGCAATACAACAAAATAAATCTTACAAAAATGTCAGCATTTGGTAAACTATGCACTTCATATCAAGCTGTGTTGATGCCTTAAATGAAGTATAGCTTAAAGATTAGATGTTGAAAATTATAGATGTACAATGAGTTTCTTTAAAACTATCACTTATCCCCATTCCATCACTGTAGCTGTCATTTTACCTTTTGGACTTCATTTTTTCCCACATTTTTTTGGCTAAAGTATCTGAATTATGAAAGAAACTGCCATATTATGAATAATTCTTGATAAATGCAGAAGAACATGAAATATCTACAAACTCAATTAATATTTAAAGTCACATATATAACATTAGTTCTGGCACATTGTTAAAAACTAAGAGCTTGCCTCTTAGTGAAGGAAGTTCCATTGTAAACCTGGGATTATCTTTAAATATATGCATACCATGTGTGTATGCTACAGTTTTATTTTCTGACACATACACTTCCCGACTGACTTTTTTCCTTCTTGTGTCTCTCATCCAATACACATCCCTTCTGTTCTTTTTATTCTCTCACATTAGCATGCCACTATCATATGATACTAAATATAAACTACATCTAAATTTCACCATTGGGTTATCATTTCGACAGGTTTTGTATTTGTAAGAAGAAAATTCGCAGCTAAATGCCTTAGAAGGAATTTCAATAATGACAGGATTACAGCAAGTTCAGAGTTTTATTTTTGCTTGAAGTCAGCTTGCAAAACTTCACTTATGCAACTCATCTGTACTGTACACAAAGGCAAGCCATGTGCTCCATTAGTAAGTGCCAGTTCTCTTAACTGTTGGCATTTCCTGATTTCATTCAGGGTGGAATCAGGAAATGTAGATATGTATGAAAATATTTACAATAGCTACAAGAGGCTATTAATTATCTTCAATGTAACCAAAGTCAGGAAATTAGACTTAATGCTTCCAAAATTGACCTAAGTTTTTATGCTTACTTCCAAACACCACCAATCTCCTTACAGCACAGCATTTGAGTCATGTATCAAGTGATCACAAGGATTTGAGCCATTTCACCCAATGTCAGGATGAATGCTGGACACAGGGTTTTTTTCACTCCAAATTGCATGAAACATTAGCCAGTTTTCTTTCCAAAAGCAGAAAGTAGGAAGAGGTGGTTTATACTTGTTGTGTGACTGTTTCAGGAGACTATGTTCTGCATTTGGGCTGGCAACCCTTACTTTGCAGCTCTTGTTGAGAAATAAGTGTATCATATTACATTAGCAAACAGTGTTTCTAGAGTAAGCCACAGTCAAAATCATACAATGTCGTAGACTGTGGCATTTTAGTGAACTGTGTTAGTAAAAACCCTGAAATATTTTGGCTAGGGAATATTTCTCAGTGGCTCTAGTTACTGTATCATTCACTCAGACTACATCTTTCTTCATTCATCATTATTCCCCAGTGAAACCAAAATGTCACATTTCCTTCTCCTCATATAAAGTCTGTGTTCTCTAAAACTTTCTTTTAATATTCCCCTTTGTTCACAGAAAATACTAGTAAATGTTTAAGACAATTTAACTTTTGTTTCAGGATTGAAAAATAATCACATGGTCAGGTTGTGTACCTACTTGTTTTCCATTTTCTGCTACTGGGCTTAAGTACCTTCTTCAGAAGGCAGGCTACTTAACCTGTAGGCTGACCAGTAATTAATTATTTTTGTCCTTTCGCACAGTTCCATTCTTTGTTCCTCATCTTATCCTGAACTTGCCTTTCCAATACCCAAGATGAATATCTCATTTATTCCAGTTGTTTCTTTTATGCTTACCCATATTTTTACAGTCCATCAAAGAAACAGCCTTTCAATTTAGTTATCCAATAAACACATATAAAAGCAAATTGTATCCAAAGCTCTGTGTAATTGCATGAAAATGGAACATATGTGTCTGAGAGACAACTGCTTGACAATACAAAACTCACTGCCTCGGTACACAGGAGAAAATATTACTAGGGGTATGATTTTACTGATTTGTAGCCTTGTAAGTCTAGCCCACCTGGGAATTGTTATCAGGATAATAACTCATGAAGTCCAGTTCAGCTTTCCTTCTGTTAGAATCACCTTCCTATTAGAACTTAATTCCTGTATTTGAAAGGCTGAACTAGATCTTGAATCAGCCAAGCCCTTTCTCCAGCTTCTTAAGGAGATTCCTTCCTTATATCTCTTCCTTAGTACTGGCATATAAAGTACAAATGTAAATGGAAAAGTGTGAGACAATGCCACCTTACGAAGTTTTAGGCATCTTCTACGTGGAAGCCTTTAATCCTATTCTGGGAAAGATTCCTAGGTAATTTACAGCTCTTCCTTTCAGGTTGAACTTATATTTAAATTGCACAGCATGAGAGGTCTGCCTGTAGAATGTGGCACTTCTCATGCACCATGGTCTATCAGTGTGGCTTGAGGACTTACTGCTCAGTCTGTACTTGACATATTCATGCAGACTGATAGCTTGCTCATTACAGATATCTAAGACCCATTTTTAATAGAAAGATACTTTGAGTCACGTACCCCAAAATGGCAACAGAAATCCAGATTGGTCTCTTGCCTGCAGCAGAAGTTATGAGACAGCTGCTTCACCAAATTCCAAAGAATTTCCTCACCAATGGATTATTGTGATCTTCCACAGAGATAGCAGATGGCCCTTGTCTAGCTAATACACTCCAAAATGAAATCCTGAAAATTTGATAGGCACATGGAGAAAACTGATGATTCTAAAAATTAATTACTACAGTTGATGTAATTGATGTAAGTGGTTGAAGAACTGGATAGATAATTTTGCAGGCCCTCTCCAGTCCAAAATTGAGTGAGTCCATCTATCACCCAAGAGACACTAACAATGTCAAATGTGACTATCATTTGTCAACTGAAACCTGACAGAAATCACAGCCCCAAAGAACCAGAAGAATCTCTTCTGCTTTTCTTTGCTCATGAGGGCTGCTAACTAGCAATTGGGACTGGTTTTAGCTGCAAAATGCATATGTTCAAAGATAGAAATGGTGCAAAAAATGCCCTGAGATCTCATATTCCTGAGTGATTTGCAGAAAGGTATGTTAGTTAACCAGACTGTCACTTCAAGTTGATGTTTTGCAACACCATAACCCAAATAAACACTGTAATTAAAATGGAAGAGGAGGAACTTTTTTCTTTTTCCTTGGCTTTTTGTGTTAATTTTTTTGTTTGGTCTTGGTTTTTCTTTTTGTGGAAAACAGTCAAGTGCACATAGTTTCTCTTTCCTGTTCAGCCCCATATGCTTGGTTAATCTTTACTAGGTTAGGTAAGGTTAATAAACCTAATAATTGGAGGGCTTCACTTTAATGATAACAAATTTTACAGATATTTCTGTAACCTCTTCAGAAAAGAAAAAAGGGATCTTGTCAAATATCCCAGTAGTGCTCTAGTGGGAGAACAGAACTATGTCTAAGAAAAATCTTACATGGGACTAGGTGTGAACTACATGGTTGAAAACCTTCATGTTTGGCCTGAGCATAAAGCAAAATGATGAGGGTTGGCAACACCACAGCACTTGGCTAAGTACCCCTTTTCATTCAAGAAATTAAATTTGCATTTCAAGACCATAAACCTACATTAGCCTGTAATCTGCATTACCTTTCATATGGAAGCTAGCTCAATAGCATGAAGCAGACTAAGAAGTTTTCTGGAGTTTTTCTGGTGCATATTGTTTTTCAACCTCTTACTCCAAAATCAAGATGCTAACTGGGATCCAGTCACATATTGCCACCTCCCACCAGACTCATGAGTGGTGCAGAGAGAGATGATGACTGCAACATTTCTTAGAGGACTCTCTCTTTTCATTTGAAAGGCTTTTGTTAGGGAATTTGAAATAGACTTTGCCACAGCACGCATTTTAGAGAAGATAAGGAAAATGTTCAACTTTTTCCACATTGCCCTCTGTCACTATTATCCTTGTTGTCAGTGGAAGTGGTAGTGGCTTTCTTTCATCTCCTTCTCCACTGGAAATTTTGCTTTCACCTGCAGACTGATCAGAGAGCATATTGCACTCTGCCCCCATGTCTAGTGCCTCCCATCTCCTGTAACTCTATGGATTGAGAAAAAGGTAGATACTGTAAAACTGTTCAGACCTTGCTGTGTCTGACTTACCTTCCACTGTCAAAATGCTGAGTTCTTAGAATTCTTCTCTAAGCAATTACAGTATCAGTTCACATGAAGAATGGTAGACATTGTGTAAGGTAAGGCTGCTATGACGATAAGGAACAAGGCTACAGAAAAGTCAATTATGAAAGACTGGCAGAGCTGAGAGACTTGATTCATTAGTGTTCTTCTAATCTCCAAATCACCATTTCAGGTCCATCCCAAGGGGCTGTGATATATATGAGAGACATTAAAGATAATGTATCAGGCCCTCTGATATCCTTGACAGCAAGAGGAGGTAAACCTTTTTACTCCTTTCCCATGCAGCAGGGATCTCTGGCACCCTTCTGTGGCAGTGCTGCACTCCAGATCATGAGCTTTGCAAGAGCAAACACAGTTTCTCTTATGCTGCTTAAGAAATGCTGAAGAAGGAACTGCTCACATACATGAAAAAGAAGAGCAAAACAAAAGTGCCCCTAAGGACAATGTTCTGCCAATGAAGAATTAGGAATACAAAAAATATTATATAATTTTATATTCAAATGTTTAATAAGGTGGATTATTGATTAAGGAAATAAGAACATTATGGTCCAACCTTCCTCCCAGTATCATTACACTGAAATTAGCTTATTTTAAGAGACATGGATTTTTTTTGTATGGCTCAAAGAGAGAAATGGAAATGCAAAACATTTAACATCACATAGTGATCTGACAACACTTTCTTTAAAACTAACAAAGATACTAAATAATTTGTAATAGTAACATTGCATTAGTTTATTATTTACCTCAGTGTTTTGCCAAGTATTTGACAAGGATGGAGAGTAGAATGAGATGGCAGAGCCCTATAAATGCTAAAGGGAAATTATTGTGGCATAAATAAAAAAAAAATAAAATGAAAAAAACAAAATGAAAAACAAACCCAAAACAACAACCTGATTTATGTTTACAGAAGAATTGAAGGCAGAAAAGTCCCAGAGTTAAGAAGACAACAGGAATGATGGGACTCAGACTCAAGTGGCAATCGTGTTCGTGTTTTTGTGAAGATGGTATGTGAAGTCAATTGTGAAGGATTAATGCACTTGTCAGCTGCCTGAAAGACCAGGAGAGTCATGGATGAGGACAGAATCTGATCCAGATATGTAAAGAGAAGAGAGCCCTGGCTTCTGCTTGCACTCACTGTCAGTTGACCTGAACTTGAAGTCCTTGTCTGAGCTTGCGTTTTCAAAGTGTAGATAATATATTCTAAACAAAGTCCACTTCTTTTCATTGCATGATCATTCTGGTTTTTAGCAAACTGAAGAGTGTGTTAAGAGTAGCACCGACTGAGTAAGCACCTCTAGTCCAAGGGGAATTTCTGAATATTCTTTGAGAAAAGTACTGAAATCTGTGCAGCTTCTTGAATGTGCCCTCTTCTTGCTTTGCTTCCCCCTTCACTCTCAAAAAGTATCAATTTTTTGTAAGGAAACTATCTGCAATACACACACAGCTAATTACAAATATTTGAGTCCATGGGAGTTCTGATTGCAATAAGTGCAGACATTTAGCATTGTGCATTGTCATGCAGAGATAGCTGAATTAGCTCTTTTCAAACTACTTATGTACTGGAAACTGCCTTCTTAATGCTCAGCTTGAGCTAAATAAACAAGTACCTTAGACCCAGCTGTGACATTACCACTCCTCAGATGAAATGGAACACCTGACTGTGGGAGTGCTTCAAGTACATCTCAGTGCAAAGTAAAACATAGTTGCTACTTGCAAAGGTAATGAACAGAGCCCTTACAAAAATAAATGCATGTCTGCATGCAAGTGCAGTGCATGATCCTGCACCTAGATTTGGGCTCTCCCCAGTATCAATACAAACTGGGTGACTGATTGAGAGCAACCCGGTAGTGAAGGACTTGAGGATACTGGTATCTGAAAGCAGAACATGAGGTGGCAATGTATGCTTGAAGCCCAGAAAGCCAAGTGCATCCTGGGATGCATCAAAAGAAATGTGACCAGCAGGTTGAGGGAGGTGATTCTGCCCCTCTGCTCTGTTCTTGTAAGACCCCACCTGGACTACTGCACTGAACTCTGAGGTCCTCAGGGCAGGAAAGACACCTGCTAGGGCATGACCAGAAGAGGGCCATGAAAATGGTGAAAAGGCAGGGACACCTTTCCTATAAAGAAAGGTTAAAGAGAGTTGGGGTTGTTCAGCCTGGAGAAAAGAAGGCTCTGCAGATAATTTATTGCTGCCTTTTGATATGTAAAGAGGGCACGGAAAGAAACTTTTCAAAAGGTCCTGTAGTGACAGGATAAAGGGCAATAGTTTTAAATTGAAAGAGACTTTAAACTGAAATAGACTTTAATATACATAAGAAATTTTTTTTGCAGTGAGGGTGGTGGTGAGACACTGGGACAGGTTTTCCAGAGAAGTTATAGATGCTGCATCTCTGGATTTGTTAAATGTCAGGCTGAGGCTTTGAGCAATCTGATCTAGCACAAGATGTCCCTGCCCATGGCAGAGGGGTTGGAACTGTATGATCACTTTTGGTCCCTTCCAACCCAAACTCTTTTACAAGTCTATAATTCTATGGCTGTGCTCTTATATTTACTGGTTTTTTGGCTGAGTAATCAAAACTGAAGGACTGCATTAATGTACCTACTTTTGGTTGTTGAGCTGGCCTGAAGAAACTTGCCTGAGTTTCCATATAGTACCCTGCATTGGCACACCAGAGGTTTAGTTCATAAGGGTCTGAGCATACAAAAAACACCAATAGGATATTAATATCAATCCTGTTTAGTCAGCTAGTGCACTGATTTTGGTAAGGTCTGAGTTGGGTCCTATATGAATAATAGGAATATGATTCTGAAATTGCAAAAAATATGCTTTTACTCCATAATAAATAATTGTAATCTAGTCTAATGTGCATAGTTAAAAAAGAGAAAGGTGTTTCCTTACCAGTGAAAATCCATAATGAATGTAGTATAGTGCTGTTATCAATTTATGATGGAATTAAAGGATCCAGTATCACATAACAGATTAGAAACTGGCAGATGGAGAGCTGAGGTTAATGCAAGGAATAGTATTATGACCCTTAGTATTTAAGGTCTTGTGATTATTTTAAAAGCATGGTTGCATTTGACAGCAATTGAATTTGTCACTTATGTCCAAATAAGAGTATCAGCAAATAGAAGAAAGTTAAGCTGCAAGGAGGCTTAACGAGGTCAGAGTAGTACAGTGCAAGAACATGACACACATTTGTGTAAAATACTGAGGAGGAAACAAATACCATCAAAAAATTACATGGATACCCTGAAACCAGCAGGGAACACCTGCAGATGGTAAAAACCCCACACATACGCTTGAATACAAGACAGATGTTCTGGATTGTGTGTAGAACATGAGAGGAAATAGCATAGCTTTCATAGCACTGGTGAGTCAGTACATGGAATAAATCATGAGCTTTTGGTTTCATTACACAGGAAAGACTGGAGAAACTGAGAAAAGATAAAAATTTCATGCAAAATAATTTGAGAGAATGCAAGTTAAACTTCTGATGTAACACACTGGAGGAAACTCAAGTGATGTGAGTGCTTACTTCCCAATAGCTTCAGGACAGAGTTATGGGTCAAATGCAGAGCTTGATTTGGTAAAACGCTGTAACACACTTAACTTCCAGCATGTGCTTAAGCAGAGAGCTTTTCTTCAGGCATTGACTCATTTTCCAAAATACGGGGGAAATATGGAAGTTAAGCATACAGAGAAATTTTCACACTGAAAGACCTTGCTAAGTTGCAACTTATTAAGAGGCAGAGAAAGAGAACATAAAAGCAGTCCTCATGGAATGGGTGGTATATTGAATAATTGATACATGGGAAATATCAGCTACCTTGTTTGTCTATTTTGCTTTGGTGTAAATAACTCAAAATGGGCCCCTCCTTCAGTATACTTTACAAAGCATTGTAATGTTTTTTTGGGGTTGCAGGGGTCTAACTTCCTGGGTGAGAGCTGAACAAAAGGGAAAGCTGCCCTGCTAATATCTTCCTACTTGTGTTTGGCTCCTTGAAAATTCTTGAGAAATAGAAAATTTTGATTCTGGCTGTATCAAACAAAAATGGCTGCCTTTCACCTTCTGTTTTCAGCCTCATTTTCTTTCATCTTCTGATTCTTTTAAAATGCAGTGGATATACCCAGGGTGAATGCGGAGTTGGCAGAACTTGACTTCTGCTGGACAGTTACCCGGAGTTACTAACTGCTCAGCCTGCCAGTTTGGTACTGGGTAGTAAAAATGTTTCAACTTTTGATACTGTGTTTGCACATTCTGGGGTCTACTTAGCCGGGAGGAAAATGCAGCTTGTGGAATCAAAAGTAAGGCAGTACTTTCCGCCTATACACAGAATTAGCAGCAATACAGTACTTGCTACAGGGAGAAATATAACCAAATCTTTTCTTGGTATTGGAACTTAGGAAAACATTCATGTGTGGAGATGAAATTAAGAACAAATAATTAATGACCTCAGCTAAACACCGAAGCTGAGATTGACGTATCTTGAGTCCCTAGCACAGCTCAGAGGGACTTGCTTTAAATCACCTCCTATACCTTGTTTTTCCTCCTGGCTGTGCGAAATGCTGTTTGATAAGTTTCTGAAGGTCTCTCTAAACTGTGCTGACGGTGAGCTTCCCAAAGGGGTCTTCTGATTACAGCCTAATTACAGACTACATCCTTTATTTGTTGCCTCAGCACTCTTACCCTGCCTGTATTTATCTATACTTACTGCGATCCTTTACAAACTATTTCATTCTAGGGCCTTGAATCTTCTGATAGCTACTTTTTCATTGAGGAAAATCTGACACTGGATTTCTGCAAATACTCAAGGCTGTGAGCCAAAGACACTGGGTAGATAGTCGTTGAGTTTGGAGGTCATAAAAGATGTATCCTCAGGTGAGCTACAAACCCATCTTTTTCAACTGTACAGTCACAAAAGTGAGGTGTATTGGTTTGATCCTTCTGAAGATTACTATTTACTAAGATCCTGGAAGTCTAATGGGAAAATCAGCAAATGTTGACCTCATGAAGAATCTTTTTCCTTCTCTAAGTGAAAAGGAGAAAATCACCTCAAACATCACATAAAGTTTGAGAGGTGCGAAAGAAATTTGAATTAAATCTTGATGATTTTTTGAAGATTGCTTTGGTGAGCCTGAAACACGCTAAATTTTACTGTAAGTTACATTTCAAAGCAAATTGTTTCATCCACTCTTTTTCAGCAGAATTTCAGTAATTTCACAGGCTGTCACAACATTTGGAGATATAGTAGAAGGCTAAAAGTCTATAGTTTCTTCTTGGGTGACTTAGACACTTAAACAGAGATTTGTGGATCCCTACAAAGAGACTTCCATGCCTAATTTTTAATGAAATTCACAGAGCTTAGACAGATGGCCAAATGACTTGGGTGATAAACAAGAACTTAATTCCTAATGAGTTGCAATAGAGTTCAGGTTTCAAGTAATTTAATCCAATATTTACACCATATCCCCCAAGTTTACCTTTGAGGGAGCAACTGATGCATGAATGCATGGTACTGTATGCAGGAATCATGAAAAACTGAGACCTTCTTCCACTCAGGGCTGATAACTACTGCCTCTCTCTGGAGTCAAAAAGATGCCATAACAGCTAGGCATGAGCTGATAATATTGCATCTAATATATAGTATATAATGTATAATATAAAGTATATAATGTATTATATATAGTATACTATATATAATTAATATATACTATATTATTAACATACAATATATATATTATATACAATATACAATTTATATTGTATACAATATATAATAATTGTATACAATATATATAATATATAATAGAGCACTTAAGTGCTTTGGAGGTCTTATATATAAACAGGCAGATCTCAAAACCAAGTAAAGACAGTCTTACTGGGAAATGATCAGCTTTAGCAAGCTGATTTAGGTGTGTGCATTATGGCAGGCTGGTTAAACTTGTTTGCTTTCTCTATTTTTAAAGACTTCCTACTGCCTATTCCCTTTTTGCTAGTTCAGACATTGAGTAGGAACACCTTGTTCTGAGTGCTGCTTTCCAGAATACTTGCTGGAGAGTACACAATGAAAATATTTTAACACAAGTGGAAAAAAATATCCTTGAATAGGAATTGCAATCAATTATTTAGCTTTTTGAAACATTTTGTTGTGTTTATTTCCTCTCTTTAGACTCTCAGTAATAATTAGTTAAACCCACTCAAATTATTTTAGAAAACATAATAAACATTAAGTATGCATCGAAGCCATCTGGAAGCGCTATGCATTGCACACAGAAACAGTGGGACTCCTCTGTGCATATTCAGCATTGGAGGCATTCACTTTCTAAGTTTTGTATTAGCAACCCAAACACACAATCCGGGTCAAAAATGTGCTTAAACAAAAGAGGCAAATCAGTATGAGGCTTTTAAAGCCAGGGCATTTAGGAAATCACATCTTTGTCATGTAAATCCCAGTGAATACCTAAACCTATTTTCAGATCTATCTCAGCTGTTTTGGGGAACTAATGGAGGTGGCCAGGCCAGGGCTGATGACAGAGGAGTCATGAACTAGTCACACTCCTAGCTCAGGCCAGGGCCAATTACGCTGTAGAAAAAACTAGAGTACCACAAAAGTTTTCTTGGTGTTTTATATGCAACAAAACAGTTGCCATGCTGAGTTACTAATATCAAATGAAAGCAGCTATCAGCACAGAAAAAGGAAATTCCTGGGTGGGCAACATGGCTCAGGCTTCTAAAAGATGCAAATACTGCCAGTACTGATTGGGTCAAGCACTGATGGTCCTGATTTCTAGAATCTGGTGCTGAAAAGTATCCATGCATATTTGCCTACTCTGAAAATTATTTTATTTTCATGAATATACCATAAAAGTGTGGGTAATACCATAGGTTTGCTCAGAAAGGCTTTGGCCCTAACATAGAACAAGAAAAGGAAGATAGATCAGAGTTTTGCTGTTTCAGCAATCCTTTCCTTTTCATTTCCCAGCAGAATATTTCCCCAGAAAGAAGGATGGAGAGTACCAAAGTATTTGTTTCTAAATGTTACCTGGCCCATGGGTTTCTGTGCCTGAAAATGGTTGTAAATTAGCCACCTTCAAAACTCTGGACTCAATGCCTTTGTTTTAACTTCACATGTGAACAAGAAATTCCCACTCCAAAGAACTTGTAGTTGAAGAAAAAGTAAAAAAATCCTTATAACAGAAACTAACACAAATATAATGAAAAAAAAAAAAAAAGTTTGTATAGTCACACATACAGTTTGTTGAAGCAAAAGCCATTATTTTCAGGGGAGACTTCAAGTTGCTCTAGGTGAGATCTGAGGTATTCCCGAGTTGTAGGGAATAAAGGCAGCCCCATCCAGTACCTTACACTGGTGCAGCCATGCTATGTCTGGCAATATCTCTCCGCCTGCCTGTTGTTCTGTCTGCTATAGCAGGACCTTTAATCTTAGTCTTAATCTTAAATCTTACAGTGTCAACACACCTTGGGTTTTCTTTCTTGCTTATCATGACCTGTTACTGCTTGAATAAGGCAGATTGCAAGACTTCTGATGGTACGTCCTAAGGGTTGGAAAATTCCTCACAGTTGTTAAAATGTTTCCCACATTTTTTGTTTCATAGTACAAAGTAGAATAATTCCACCAACATTTACTTGTTATATGACTAATTGCTGGTTTCATTGGGTTTGCCTGTCTGTTAACTCGCAGATAATTCAGCTGCTGTTTCCAAACACTTTGCTATGATGGCCCAAATATCATGGCATATTTTGTGCTACAGAAACATGCTACAGCAAGAAAAATTGACTACAGACAACAGCCCACAAACCCTCACAGATACTAATAGTTTATTGTCATGTCATGATATTACAATGTAAAAAATATATCCTTTGACTTCTTAAGTGGTAAATATTACAGTAGATTGAATACGAAAAGCATCACTCAGAGGACTCTAAAACATGAGCAGGGTTATTCCATGACAGATCATCTGAGCATACACGCAAAACATTGCATATCTAACAAGCATACATGAGCGTAGCCCTTTCATCACACTTAGCCGTATTTTGCCACCATTAAAAGCTGTGATGCAGGAAGAAAGTATTAGCAGTCAGGGCTCTTTCTGTAATTTGTCATGCATGTCAACACAGTGAAAGACATGCTTGAGCTGGCAGTGACAGCACAATTGAACAGATAGCATGAGACATGGCCTTCGCTTAGCTGACATGCACTCAGCATACGTTGGAGTGACACTCAGTAGAAGCAATTTCTATCCTTGAGCATTCCCAGGGAAGGGACATGCTTCACACCCTGCACCTGTGCTGCTCTCCTAGCTCCAGCTCCTGATTAACACAACATCAGCCACAGCTGCAGCTCCCATCTTTGCCTGTGCTGGAACTCTAGTGTCAGATGAAAAACATTTTCAAATCATGTGAGTAATGAGCATTACAAATTAGGCTCAGATCAATTATTAAATGAAGATGATTATGAAGTATCAAAAGGAAGCTATTATACATAATATATTTGTCACAGATTAAAAATCGGCATTCATGTAATACCCTTCTCTGCCTGATAATGTATTTGGATATTTAACATATTTAAGAGGAGTGAAAAAAGATAAGTGGGAGGGAGGTGCATTTATTAAAGCAAGAGCTGGACTTGCTAATAACTTCTTCAAAAGGGAGTTTTCTTTCTGTCTTGGATCTCATTTATCTCTGGTCTATGGTGAGGACATGCAGGGCACGCTATCTCAGGCCTGTGTAATGCTGTCATTACTGTCTTTGGAGAAGCTACTTTATTGTACACATTCAGGGGGAAGAAGAATTTTGATTTAATGTCTAGCCTTGTCACTTGTGGAAGTCCTGGTGAATACAGAATGTTTTTTTCCTGACACAATGAAGTTGCTGGTTGGCTGGGGATTTGTCATGACAGAAAGTTCAAGCAGTAGAGTTGCTTGTCCCCTGAATTGCTTCTAAAGCCCTGCTATGCTAAGATATTTTGCATTGCATCTGATGAGTCAGTGGTGCAGCTTTCTTTTTGTGTGTGATGTGCTGAGGACATGGTGCTGCTACAAAACCTCATTAAATTCACCTCAGACTCAGAGGTTTTTGGAAAAAAAAAAAAAAAAAAAAGAGAAATCATTGATAAAGCAATTCTCATATCAGAAAATACTGATTCCATGGAAGTGAAACAATCTGTGGGGATTTGTGGTCCTTTCAAATTTTACTGTGGGAATCAGGTAGGTAAAGCTGGCCAAAGGTTAGAATGACTTGTTTCCTTTGGGCCCTCAGTGGCTCCTGACCCCCAGCTGGTGAGATGACCTCTGTCTTACCCAATACTGACACCCCACTTTCATTATGGGCTGGAGGTATCCTGTCCTCAAAGCTGGAGTGTGTTTTTCCCAGGATGCCAGCACTGAGGAGGACACACTGGCTCCTGAGCCCTCCTGGCTGAGCCCAGGAGGTGTCATCAGGGAGCAGGGGCAGGTGGAAAAGAGGCAGCAGGGGATGAGGTCTCAAGGCACTGCAGCCTGTCCAGGAGGAAGAGGGGGGAGGACAGCAGCTCACTCGTGCTTTAACAGGGGCAGAAATAAAGCAGAAATCTGGGCTGCAGTGAGAGGCTGGTGGCCCTTTGCACCTCAGAGTGGGATGCCCGGGGTGAGGGCAGAAATCCCATTTAATGGATGAAAGGAAAGATTATATTTAGCTTCAAGAAAATCAGAACATTCCAGCAACATATCCTCTAAAGTTATTTACATATTTCCAAAACAAAATCTGTTGGGAAGTCAGTACATTTCAGGACTTTTCCTTTATGTCCATACTCAGGAAGGAAGCTTCAAAGTCACAAGTTGTTTGTTTCTCTTTTCATCAGGATGGACTTTTCCTAATTTTTATGGTTCTAGTATTAACAGCTTATGTTTGCTTTTCGGTTTTATTTTGGAGACACCCCCTCCCCCTCCCCATTACAACAACCTCTGCTGGCCAAGATACCATCACATGTTTGTGTGGTAACACATGGAGGTATTTTGGTGCTTCAGAAGGTAAGGCTGCATTCTGCAGTTACCCTGTAAGAAATGAAACTTTTGAGGCACTTGTTTTTGTTTTCGTGGTCTATTTTCATCTGTTCTAGAAGGAATGTCACCCTCAACCTTCAGTTTTGAGATATTATTTGTTGAAACCAGATATTTGAGACTTGAAGAATATTATTATGTAATATTAAACATTAAATAATATTCAGTTCATATATTTATTAACTTCAAGGCTACCGCTTTTTGTGTAATAGAATAATAAATGATTAAATATGTTTTGAAAACAGGAAAATCTTTGCTGGAGTTTGAAAAATCTTCTTTGAAGCCTTTTCTATCTCTTGAGTAAATATGTGCAGTTATAATTATACAGTTTTGTTAAACATGTATTATGTAACCAAAAACCTGGAACAACTCCAATGCCATTTCTCTCTATTGTGTAAATATGTAATCAGACAAGATTTTTTCCACTACTGCTGCTGATTACATTTTCCTCGTTCATGCAAGAATAGAATTTTCTGCTCATATCACAGTTCAAGCTTCACAACAAGCCCTGACATGACATATTAACTTTCCACTCCCAATTTCTAAGTCTTTGCATCCTGTTAAGTTTTTGGGGTGTCCCCTTCTTTTAAATGGAGTGAACCCATGTGAAATCTGATAGAAAATGTCAGTCTAAGAGAATCACAGAATCAACTAGTTTGGAAAAGACCTTTAAGATGATTGAGTACAATCATTGCCCCAGGGCTGCCAAGTCCACCACTAGACCATGCCACTAAAGGCTTTTTCTACATGGTTTTTGAACACTTCCAGGGATGGTGATTCTACTGCTTCACTAAGCAACCTGTTCCAATGCCTGACCAATCTCTCAGGGAATTTTTTTGCTACTCTCCAGCCTAAACCTCCCCTGGCACAGCTTGAGGACATTCCCTCTTGTTCTGTCACTTCTCACTTGGGAAAAGAGACCAGCCATCTCCTCTCTCCTTCATTCAGGCAGTTATAGAGACCAATAATGTCTGCCATGAGCCTTCTCTTCGACAGACAAAGATTAGGTACTCATAACAGCACTGAGCATAGGGATGACAGTTGGTGTTTTTCCATCTTGTGGGGCTAATCAGAATGGAATAGCTCAGAAGACCAGATGATTCAGTTTCTGAGCATGCCACTGGTACACAACTGTGTAGTTTCACTTCTGCTGAGAGGATGCAGGATGTAGTAGGTGCTGTGGCTGTGTCTCAGAACTGCTTCAGCAAAACAACTCAGAGGTTGCAGATCCTGTTTGTTTTAGCCCTTGTTTAGAGAATGAAAGTTCAGTCCTGAACTCTAATAGACCTGATGACTACTGAGGAAAGCTAGTCATGAACACGGAGTTGGAAAGGCTCACCCTGAAGACTCACCATGACTACCTATATCTGGCCCACTTCACTGGAGATTACTTTATAACTGCAGGAAACTTTTTTCATTCATAGACCAGAAAAACACAGACACTTTCATGTAAGCTTTGTTGCACTGACAGCACATCCTAGAATAGGAAAAAATAGCTAAGATGACTGATGGGAACATGTCAGCACAAGACAGATACTGGTCTGGGTTAGCTCTACATAAATATTTTTTTTGTGATTTTGCCAAGACCTTTCTAACTGTGGATTTTCATGTTTAGAAATTTTTTTGAAGATGAGCGTCTATTTTTAAGGATTCTCAGGGCTTGGGCAGCATTTTTGTTATTTCTGGTTTGGTTGTATTTCTCCAAGAAGACGTGACAGTTAACTATAATTTTGAAAGACCTTCAACATTAAAGAGACAGCTAGAGCCTTTTTAAAGCATAATTAATGTTTTAGTGAACTTCCGAAATAATTCAGGCATATGTGAACCATTCAGTAGAAGGAAATCTATCACCATTCACCAGTGAAACAGAGTAGTGCTGTGGTCCTACAGTGTATTTCAAATGGTTGTTCTTAGACTGGTTGTCCTTTTCACTTCTGTTGCTCCATAAATCATAGAATCATAGAATAGTTAGGGTTGGAAAGGACCTGAAGATCATCTAGTTCCAACACCCCTGCCATGGGAAGGGAGACCTCCCTCTAAAACATATCACCCAAGGCTATATCCAACCTGGCCTTGAACACTGCCAGGGATGGAGCATTCACAGCTTCCCTGGGCAACC